>JABFQM010001844.1:0-18296 GCA_022816865.1 Zelostemma sp. ZL-2020
ATTTCAATATCACATTTTTCGCAGTTTAAACAAGCGCTTTTATATTGAAGTTTTAAAAAAATTGCATTATTGTGCAATGAACTTTTTAACAATCCAATTTTAAAATTCTATCAAAATATTGCTGAAAAATAATGAACTTCGTGGCAATTTAATTTATTCTCGCTCAATTCAATCTCTTATTATATAACAATAAATTGGAAATTGCATTATGTTCGGTAAAAAAAATAAATATATAATTGATCAATGTATGATTAAACTTTCGCAAACCCATCAAAAACAAATTGATCAATGGATGCATTCAGAGATCTGTGCTTATGTAATTTTGATTAGTAAAATTAATTCAATAATACAAGTAAAACAAATAAATTACAATTCCATTGAATGGTAAATCAAGAATTACAAAGAGGTTTAAAACAAAATATAGAAGGTGGTTGAATAAAGAGAACATATTATATCAGAATTTGTAATTTATTCTCAGTGTAAAAAACATTAAAGTCTGCAGTTTTTCGCAAACCAGTTTTTACTCGAAGCGCAGTTTGGATTTACACAATGAGGACACCGCGTCAAAAACTTAGGATTGATGGGCCGATTTGATCTTAAATGCGAGGTAACAATATCTGCAAGTGCATCTATGAAAATGGGGTGGTCATTCGGTGCTGCGGCTCTTCTTATTTCCTCGATTCCAAGCTAAAAATACAACACATGTTTGAAATGTTGCACTGCTTTCAATTCTATTTTCATTTTTTAGATTTATTTCGTGCTTGATTAGCATTCGAGCTTCATTCGAGTAACGTACCTCTTTAGCTAAATCTTTACAATATTCAATATCCATCTCATGAAGAGTTTCGATGTGTTCATTTACAAAAGCCACTGGAACTAAAATAAAATGCTTCTTTCCCTGTTTCACGTAACCTTTGATAGCGTCATCCGTAAATGGAGCGAGCCAGGGTAAAGGTCCTACCTGAAATCAAGCATTTCATAAGAATCTTTGTTTGCAATTTTGCAGTCTTTTCGTTTGCGAAAAACTAAGTGACAAAGAAGCACTTTACATGTAAATTCAAATCATAAAATAATGGATGTAAGATTTAAGATACAAACAGTTTAAATTCAAATAAATGTAAATGACAGTTTTCAATTTCATTTTACAAATGTAAACATTTTGAAATTGTCTTGCAAAAAACGAAATACGGGAAAGATTCAACATTTGTACCTTCGATTGCCACACTAATGTATAAGGATTGCAATAGTTCAGCTGTTGCATAACTAATTGCACAGTTGCTCCTACTTCGGATGGATACGCATCACCTCTATTCACTGCCTGAAACAAATTTTAAAGTTTTGTACTGAAAAACATCATACTCAAGTTACAAAAAAAGTAGAAAAAAACGTAACAACACTTTTTTACAATTAAAATCTCAAACTTCAACTAAAATTCAACCTTCAGTGGAAGAGAATGCGCGGAAAACAGAATGATCACGTCTTTCCTGATGTCACTGGGAAAATGAGCCAACTGTTCCTTTATTCTTTCGCTGATAGTTTTTGCCAAAAGTGGATGTGTTGCCCATCGGTCAACTATGCTCATTTTTATATCAGGAAACGCTCTAAAAACACATAATTAAAAATTAATACATATCTCGGCACTCCTTCCTGATAATATTCCCAAAATGTCACCTATTCTTATAATATTTGTGAATTGCATTAAAACTGGATCCCGTGGTTGCGCAACTGTACTGAGGGTACTGCGAAAATAAGACAACTCGTTCAACTCCATCCCTGCAACAAAAACATTCATCATTTGAAAATACAGTTTTGTTTCATCGCCGATTAATAATCATTGTAAAGTTCCCGTACTTTTCCACATTCTCGAGAGTGACTTCCGTAAGAGGATCCGCGTATCGAAACGCCACGTAATACTTGTGCGGCGCCGTTTCCGGCGACACGTTGTCCAGCTGCTTGCACAAAAGTTCTCCCTGCAAATTCGTCCATTTGAGAATCGGTGAACCGCCTCCTATTTCCTCGTACTTTTTCTGCACTTCGGCGGTGCGTCTCTGAGCGATCCAAGGCCCCAATTGACTGAAAAATTCGATAATATAAGCTTCCATTCTAAACTGACAACGGAATCAACGGAAATCAAGCAAACCTTTGGATCGGAAGTTGAATCATGTCGCGGTCTGTCATTATCCGCAACAAATACTCCCCGACTTTATCCGTGGTCGAAGGTCCCCCCATGTTCATCATAACAATCCCGGTTTTCGGTTTCTGGTTTTCCTGCAACTTTGTCTGGGGAACAGCGTGCATAAAGCACTTTGGCTCCGAAATCAAACATCGCGCATTCCTTTTCCCTGTAAAAAAGATAGAACAATGAATTTAATCTATCATTTTCTCTGATGAAACAACATAATTCGACATTGAAAGCGTTCAATTGAAATCTCATTTTACGAATGTTTATTCATGCACTTTACGAACAAAGCGATGAGAATTGGACGAAAATTCACTTACCCAAGGACAGGAGCCGCGTCAAACTAACAAACCTCATCGTGGACGAGAAAAATCAAATCCTCTTCGTTGAGAGAACTGTAATGTTTTATTCCAAAAACACCGTACTCGAATTAATAACGTGTTATGTTATTACACGACACATGACACGAACTGATATGAACGCCCGAAAATCAACGAGGTTAGGTTAGGTCGATGATTGACGAATCGTTGGAGTGGGAGGTGAGGTTAGATCGCGTTCGTGCACGAGGATCGTTGTTTACTCACACCGCGTGAATTGACAGAGCCGAGGATTCGTGAAAATCGATAAAGTGAGTCATGCAAGTTGCATTTTGACGTTTTTTAATGCGTGAAACCACTTATCATGCAACAAATTTCAATTCTAGAACACCATGAGCGACGAAAGTGAAACAGAATTAAATCCGTCCGAACTGGGAACACTGGATTAGTGAGTGATTTTTTTAAGTTAGTAGTATGATAAAAAGGGTTATTATTGTTGAAAAATGACCTTTTAGCTGGGAGAACACTTATGCCGAGGATATGAAGAACTTCAAAGATCACGGTGACGTGGGTAAAGTCTGGTTCGGCGGCAAGACGGCGTCAAAAGTAGTCGTGTGAGTTTTCATTTGTACGGCGTTTACACGCATGCGCGAAACGCGAAGAATTAACAAGTTTGCCGAATCGCAAACCGGCATAAAAATCGCGGAAGTCCTATCATCGTTTTTTTGATTTTTTATTCTCGCGCCCGCGCAACGATTACGTGCTTAACTCCGGATGGCGCACGTCACTTCCGCCATTTTGGATTTTCAGATCGCATTTCTTAATCTGGAAATTCGTTTTGATTTTGAAATGAACAAATTAATTTATAACTATGAATACTCTGCAGACTGAATTTCAATTATTTCAATTTCAGCAAGTTTTAGGACTTTTCTCTAAGTATTTCGTAAAATGTTTTACGCGCCATCCTGTGGTAGTTTTGAAAACTAATTCTGCATTTCCGTCGGTACAACGAAGTCGCGCTGAATTCAATTCGCGTTTTATTGATTTTTCAGCCTATTTCTGTAACGTTTCCACTTGAAACATTTAAATAATCAATACTAATGTCTGAGTAGGGGAAATTTTCGTATTCCGAGAAGTGAACAATGCCGATTTCGTTTCTTGAAATATGTAAAAAAATCGCGATAGAATTTTAACGATTTCACAGCTCATTTGAGCCTTCAAAATGAGATGCAAGAATACATTAAACGCAATCGTGTATCAGAAACTAATTCCATGCATAAAAGATTTATTCAAAAGCCAGAAATGCATTTCAAATTAAATGTTTACAAGACGATAAAATTACAAATCACGTATCAGAATGTTCTTTCGATCACGCGATTCTGATGGAAAACTTCACGTTTTTTAGACATTTTTCAACAGGTGAGTTTACAAGAAAATGAAGTTATTTTCATCGGTAATTTTGCGTTCTAAACTCACGAATTCTTCTCCATTTTTACAGGTTCCTCAACAACGAAATAAAATTATCCAAAGATGCCAAAGTGATAGACTTGGGTTGCGGTATGTTATCAGGATTTTCCTTTTTTCTTTCGAATTGGAGTATTAAATAAAGTCCTTGACACACTAGATCAACTTGAAACATTTATCAATTAAATACATTCGAACTTAATAAACTAGAACGACAGCAATTTATTCGCCAAAGTCTCATAAAACTGACCAGTTCATTTTACGAAATAAAACACCTCGACCTTATTTTTCATGCAGGAAATGGAAAGCTCCTCGTCGATCTCGTGAACGCAGGTTTCAAAAAACTTTCCGGCGTCGACTACTCGGAGAAAGCGATTGATCTGGCGAGGGAAGTTTTGAACGATCGTGGCATAACAAACGTCGAGCTGCGCGTTTGCGACATCACAGCCCCCGAGGTCGACGAAACTTTGATAAATTTCCAAGTTGTGAACGACAAAGGCACGTACGACGCCATAAGCCTGCACCCTGAAAACGCGAAAGAGAAACGACAAAGGTACACGGAAAACGTAAAGAATTTTCTCGCACCCGAAGGATACTTCATCGTGACGTCATGCAACTGGACAAAGGAAGAATTGGTGGAACATTTCGAAAAATGTAAGTTTATTTGTTTGCCTGATAAGTACAGAAAACGAGAGATTCGAAGAATTTTTCCTTTCCAAGTTATGAAAGAAATGTAATTTTGCAGATTTCCAAATGATGTATGAAATACCTACGGAGTCGTATAGATTCGGTGGAAAAACTGGGAGTAGAGTAACGCAACTTATTTTCATTAAGAAACGATAAATTTCAGTTGTTCACACCTCACAAACACTGAACTACAGCAACGCATTCTAAGAAGCCAACACATGTCATCGCGTGTTATGACCAATAAACTACTTTTTGCAATTTTTCAAACGCCTTATCTTACATGAGATAAACCTAATTTCTCATAATCTACAAAACTATCCTGACGCGAAATGCGTAAAGAAATTCCGTGCAACAGTAGGATCTCGAACGACGCATATAACATTTTTCTTTTGAACAATAATCCCAAAACTTTCAGAGGTGCTTAAATGTTTCTAAGATCTCGAGGATACCAACGTATTTTTCTGATTAGTGTAATAGTTGCGATTGCTATTATGACGTAATCTTATTTAAAGATAGTGGAACTTTTTTAACCATCACAATTTCATGAGAAACGCAACGTCGACAAGAAATCTTAATAGATAACAATTTTACTAGTAAATAATTTGTTTACGTCAGAAACTGCGGAAACTGTAAATTTTTAGTAATTGTATTTATAAAATGAGACAAATTAAACTACGCTATTACGAGGTAAAAAGTAAAAGTCGGTATTATTGCCTGCCTGTCACGTTGTAATGATCGACGTGTAAAAACTTATACAAAACTAACACTCTTGCGTAACAAAATTGCGCCTAAAAGTACTGATGTTGATAATCCCACGAGCGCAGATGTGCCTGTCGGAATAAAGAACGAAATTAATCAATAATTATCAAGCGTTCAAGCAAATAAACAGTGTATTTGTGTTTTTGTGAAACTATCGTTATTTTTGTGAATTTTGTGTATACGAGACTTAGATTTTCCTTATGAAAGTTCCATGTGTATGTTTGGAATAGAAGAGATGATAATGACATGACAAATAGACGTCGAATGACCGGGCGGCGATAATATTTGACCTGTGGTGACTGACGCTGAGAGGTAGGGAGATATATTGCAGAGTCGACCTTCTTCGTGTGTATTAGATCTTGTCAACTCGGAGTTTACAGGCTCATTCCGTGATTTCTCTTCGAGCTTTCATCATGAAGGGAATCAGTTACAAGAAAGGTACGTCATTCAGCCAATTTCACAGTGATTCGAGTATTTTAACGAAATTAACTTTAACGCGATGTTACAGACTGTCCTATATTGATGGAAGATGGCGAGCTTCCACAGAAAAACTCGAGAAAAAGGAGCAGTTGTTCGGTCAAAACGATCAATTTGTTGAAGATCATTATCCACTTGGAATTAGTGTTCGCTCTTGGATTCTTGTGTCTTTTCCTGTTTTTCGAGATCCCCACGAACCAATCTTCGTACACCGACAACGTCAAAGAACAAGTGGAAGGAATTGATTCGAAGATCCCCGAGACGATGCAAAAAACTGAAGAGAATAATCAGTCTCAATTGGTCAATGATTTAATCAAGCTCGTGAAAGGACTTGACACCAGTGATCCGAAAAATGTCGAAGATAACGTCAATATACATCAGGACATCGAGATCCCGCAAAAAGGATTTATCGAATTTTTGCAAATGATCACGAAAACTCCTGTTCTACGCAAAACGCGATACTCCTTGGAAGACGATGTTCCCGTTCGTCCTAATTTTTTCCCGCTTCCGATGCAGGGCCGAGCTTTCCCTTCATTCAACCAAATTCCAAATGACGAAATGTATCATGGGATGAACAAAGCAGGAAGATTGAACAGTGCATTTTCGAAGAGCATCTTTTTGACGCCCTATCGCCCCAATTTTAAACCAGAAGAAAGTGCTGCAATCTTTGATGAAGGTTATAGATTGTTCGTCAACAATTTAGGGAAACAACAATCGTTTGAGGAAGCTACTTCCAAACCAGTTTTTATTGGATCGCCTGTAGAAGCTGATCCCTTCATTGGAGCCCGTGAGAGAGAAATACTTCTCAGGGAATTCACTCCGAAAGATGTTCCGGCGTCCGACTCTTCCGTGGAACAAACCGATTCAGATCCCGATGCGGATTGGATGAAGTTTTTGGCCAATACAGGCGGTAAAAAATCAAGCGTTGAGTCTGAAGAGGAAGCTGCTTCCAACCCTGATTTTGAAAAAGTTCCCAGTTTCTTGAAACCGTCGGCGAAAGTTGATCCGACTATAAGTGAACATCTGAACGCGGTTCCAATACCTGACAGAGATTTTCAGAAAACTGAAGATGTTTTGACGACGGAGCTTAATTATTTAGCGAAGCAGTCCGTAGACGATGCTGATTTAAGCTCCAACGCAAATTACGGAGGATTCAAGTTAGATGAAGAAAAGCCGAACCGCGAGGAAATGATTCGCGAGTTGGATTTTTTACGAACGTTGAAGTTCGATAACGATCCGATCAGCGAAGAATATTGGGATCCGAACACCAGCGAATTCTCTTCCAAAGATGAAGATTTGTCGGCTTTTACGCGCGATTTGAACAGCATCTTGATTGACTCGGATGCAACAAATGTGAATACTGCTGAAAGCGAATTACCAAGGCAATATAGATTTGCGTGGTGAATAAGGTACGTGAAGAAGACGAAGGATGATATGAAGTAAAAGTAATCTTAATCTCACTTTTTTCAACTATTGCTCACGCGGAATGACAGATGTTCAATGAAGATGTTACATTGATTCCAATAAAGAAAACGCAAATTTTTCGGAAACATTTTCTCTCTGTGTACGAAAAGAAACGCGAAATCTTTCATTTTCTTTTCACGCGACGTACGTACCGCTGCACATCAAGTTTTCTTCGTAATATCCGTCCATGCAGTAGCAGCGTTTTCCCGACATCGTGTTATTACCTTGAACGCAGTGTGCACCCTCGCCGCATTCCGCGTCTTCATTGCAAGACGCTCGAACCGCTGAAAAAATGTATCCACGTTGTGTTTTATGGTCGACGTTCAATCGGTTTAGAAGATAGAACGCGATGAAAACATTAAATCGCAGGGTGTAATCGAGCTTGGTAAAAGTCAGATCTCGAGGAACGTTGCAATCAAATCATCGTTAATGAGTGTTCGCATACTGATAGACAAACTGCGGTGGTCACCGGGTAATTGATGTATAAAACAGTTTGATGTATGTTATATAGCCAAACGATGCTTTTATTGCCCGGCAGCATGCGATCCGCGATGCTATCTTTTATCAAACTTTATTAACCCTCTCTTAGAGCGTATTACATGAAACCGGCAACGAATGTTGTACAATTATTTTTATGCATTTTACACGTGTACGTTGACCCAATTGAGCCCTCATTAGTTTTTATCTGCTTCAATGTTTACACAGATTCTACTTTGGTACAACGCTCCAATTTTTCCTCTCCAATTATTCTTCATGCGATATTTCGTTCTACTCATGTTTTTTTTTTATCGGGAGCTCATTTTTCGAGATTTTCTGTTCAGAATAACATGACCCGGAGTGTTTTTCAGGAAATGAATTATGCGATTTGCGTGAGTTGTTGGAAGAAAATAGGTTTCTTAGACGAAAACTGGAAAAAAGAGTACCGAAGCAATAAAATTGTTTATGGTAGTGAGTGTTGTTTTCGCACAGAAGTTACCGTTACTTGCCTTTCCATTTGTTTGTGCAAACTCCATTAACGGGTGCCGAATAGTCACCGCACAAGCATCGAGTTTTGCCATCTCGAGGATCCGACATACAGGTGGTGTTTTGAATTCCTGCGCAATCTGATTCCGTTTTGCACTCTCGAGCTTTGCCAACTGCAATAAAAAGTCACCTCGAAATGAAAATTGGAGCTCATTATAATAATAAGGTACGTGAAAAATGAAAATTATCGCAGGAATTTCAGAGCTGAAATTACTGCGAATTATAAAAAAATTAAGTTCGAGTCACCTCGTTTTTTAAAAAAGTTAAGAATAAGAATTTGTTCGAGGACGCTTTCTTCGTGTGAAATTTTTATTTTGTTCATTGCCAGGTGTTTCAGCCTGATGGAAATCATTCGTCGTGACAAGAATCGTAAATAAATATACATGACGGAATCCAAAATCGTCGCTGACATTTATCAAACTGTAACGGAAGTTGTTTTATCTTGTATAATAAATTCAACGCTTCAAGAACTGCACGGGTTCCGCGTGACGTGTTGCGTATTTGGGTCAGTGGAAAAGAACATTATCTAAGGGACGGTCTGCACGAAATCAAAACTCCATTAGTGCATTGACCTCCTGAACCTTCCCCTTTTCACGCGAGTTCCATCAAACACGGAAAACGTCTTGCAATTGCTTGTGCTTCTTTTGCAGATTTTCTTTGTGTTTATTTGACCATTCTTTTTTTACATTTCCGCGATTCGTGAATTTCGATGATAAGAATAAATTTTGAAACCAAAGATTCGACTGAACTTGGTTATTTTATCATTAATCGAATAATACATTTTTGCACTTGGGTAATAAAAAGTAAGGCTTTCTTATGCATTCGATGCAATTTTATAATAGTTGTACGTTCACGTATTCGTACGTACTTCGGTACCCTTTGGTATGCTAATCTATGTAAATTTCTCTACGAAATTGCTCTTTTACATGTAACCCTCTTATATATAAATATAGACAACAGCAGAGATATAAAAAATCGCACTAGATTAGCGATGAATTTTTTCCCGTTTTGATAAATGTTACGAATTGTTTGAAATAATTTGCATGGCAGATAAATATCGGAAGTGGCGAAACAAGATTTTCCTACGTGTTACATTAGCATTAATTTATATACTTGAAAAAGCCTTGACATCTAGCTATTTTTTTTAATTGTCCGAAAAAATTTCAGGTGTAAATGTACGTGTTTTGCCTCCAGTTGTAAATGCACAAGAAATCATTTTATCGAGAAGTGTATTTTTTAATTATTGATTTGTCCTTAATATTTGTCAACAAATCTAAGCTGGGGTCGAAAATCGATTAAATGCAAATGCACGTTTCCAAGACACCTGTTAAATTAACGACAAAACAGGCACATTATTTCACTGATTACAAATTGTTTTATCGATTATTTCGCAATGGCATGAAAGCCAATATAATGTTCGACAGATTGGCAAGTATCACGGAAGATTCATGTAAGTCATGAATAAAAATCTGAAAGCTCTATAAACTTTCTGATTCCGAGATGGTTTTACTGCAACAGCGTAAATAAAAAGCGAAAATTGTATTCGTTTTTATCACGTCCAAATTCTGAGCAAGAACAAATTATACAATTGTTCAAATTTCGTATGTTCTGATAAAAAAAACGAACGCTGGTTTACGTCAACTCACCAGGTGTAGGTGGCGGGGGAGGGTTTTGATTTTGATTCTGCGGGTTTGTTTTCCCAAAAGTAGTGAGAGCCAGTGACCATGATGTGGGGGCTGTGAAAATTAGCAGTAACCCCGTCACCAAAACGTACATTATCCTCCCCCCCATCATCGTAAATTGTCTTCTTGTCCTCGCGCAACACGACAATGAACCACTCGATTACACCAAAGTCAAAAACCGCGATGAAAAATTAACGCGGTTTTGTTGTTGAATTTCGAAGTGATGCACTGCGAAGACACAAAACCCGGAATGAATTCTCAAAATTGAAGTTCACTGCAGAGATCTCGAAGTTTGGATTTGGTAAAATTACTTTGTCGCGATTTTGAGAGTGGAAACTAAAGAATAGACTGAGGAAAGAAGGTGGGTGTTCTTAGCTTTTACACCTGCGTTCGTCCTTAGACACGAACTTATTCCATGAACTGCGCACGACATAGTCGATGGAAGGCCTTTTAAGCCTTTGAAGAACCCCCTCCACCTTTTCGCTCGTTACCATTGTAAGAACACGGCACCCTTTGACTAGAATTTACCTCTCATCGCAATTTTCCAATTTCACTTCCGAGTTTTTCCATTTTCGACCTTTGAAAATTCTAGCAACGGTATGTATGCTTCTTTAAAATCAAGCTTTTCCAAATTTTGCATTAATGTTTCTTGTTAAAATTAGGAGTATGAAACGGTGCAACAAAATCTGAGTCAATTTTTTCAATTTTCAGAAAATTGGGATCTTTCCTTTTTCATTTACTTTCAAGTTAATTATTAATTATTATGGCGAGGCAGTATCTTTATTTGATGTTTTGCGAGATAAGTACAATATGCAATGGAACATTTTTCTAATTTACATCGCGAATAAAAAATGTACTTGAGGAAATCTGTGTTACTGTTACATCGATGAATGTAACTGCAACAAAAATTGGCGTAACTGTTATAGATGTTCCTGATGCATCGCAGTTTTCTTTGTGTTTGCCAATTTTCTCTAGTTCTCTGTTTTAGTACCTAGAATGTAATGTTTTTTAAATTCCTGCATCAATTTTGCACTTTATCATCACCGTTTAATGAATCTATTTTCTCTTCGATAAATATTGGTAAGAATGCAAATTGCAATATTTTAATGAAAACTCTTGCATCTTCTGAAAATACACAAGAGCGATAACATAATAAAATTTCAAAGATATTAATTATTTATATGGTTTAAATTCATTTAGATAAATCAAAGCTGAACTTTCACATTGATTAACATTTCGTTCGTTTTTCACTAGATATAAAGAATAATAATTTCTTCAGAAAAAGTTTTTTGTCATCTATTGAAAAATTAGTACTTTGGGAACAAAGTTACACGATCGCGATGATTTTGCATTTTTTTCTCAGCTGCATTATGTGTCCTCGGCGATATCGGTTACGCTTTTCTTGACTAGATGAAAAAAGGACCTTCTAGGATCTAGTCGATCAGCACCGAATGCTATGAACTCGACGTTCTGCTTATTCTTGTCTTTCACAACATGCTCTCTGTCATTTATCATGCATTATTTTGTTCGATCTAATACTTCCTCAACTGCAATTACCATGACATAAATTTTTTTTCATGCATTTTTTGATTTGTAAGTCAATAGGTCGCTGAGAAAAATAATTTGTGAAGAAATCGCAATTGTTTGCATTGAAATGATTTATTAATACATTAGCTTGTAAATTTAACAAATTCCCGGTTATATATTTCTTGCGATAAAGGGCGAAACTAAAAACAGCGCCTAAAATTTTCGTTTAAACAATTTAAACTTAGCAGGATCGCGTATACACAATTCAAAAGAGTCGGAACCGTTGATTAGAATTGCTCTTTCGGGGCATACAAATACATATTATCGGATTAAGGGCAGCATAAATCGTAATGAATTAAAGTAAAGTTCAAGGTCTCTGCGCAACAATAAAATTAACGCACTGAGTTATTTGAGTGAAATTGCCGTCCCTTATCAACGTTGCATTTTTTCATTGAGCATAATGAAATGTTGTAGACTTTAAATATGCACACTGAAAAACAAATGTTGCATTTATGACGCAAATCCTTTTTTACATTCGCGAAATTTAATCAAAGTTAAATTGGCTTTTTCGAACTAACTTTGATCAAAAATTTATCAAAATATTTTTATTATTTACTTATTGTTCATTGATTAATACATGTTTCCATTGACGGTTTTTATTCGATGACAAAAAATTATCTACGTTAAGCAGAACATCATCCCATGAACTGGTTGGTCTTTTTCCCGCATTTGATACTCACGTATGAGAGTTTTTGCTTTACACATGGTGCAATCAATTTTTCCAAATATCAACAAACCGCGCAAGCTTCATCAGTGAATACACGCGCGAGTGTATCATTGGGGTAAAAAGATTGACTGAAATAGCCATGATATTCACAGCAGAGTTTTTTTCAGCTGTTTGATCAGCGTCTCCACGAGATAGACCAAATATTATTCAAGCCTGATTTCGTCAATCCTCCACTGATTCCGATCGTTATTATTTTTTTACGTCGTAACAATGTTGAGGTAGTTTATATTACGTTATTAGTAATACGATCTTTTGTACCCGTCTCTTTTTAAACTTTGAAAAGTAAGCGAATAAAGTGATTTTGTTGATGGATGAACTGTTCAATAAATTTGTAATTTCTCACATGTTCATTGATCACTGTAATATTAAATTCTTATTCCATTTAAATTGGGTTAATATCGTGTGTAACGCTATTTAAATAAGTATGATTTACATTAGAATTTGAACCCATACCTCCTTTTGTTCATACTTGTATCTTAGTGTTGAGATTGCATTATCAATTCGTTTTTAGTTAAAAATTTATTATTTTAAGTATCATAGTCCAATCTTAGAACTGCTCCATCATTTTCATTAATTGAATCTTTCAGTTAAATCCAGAACCAGGGCTTCTATTTCACTTTTCAGAGATTATATAATTCTTATGATACATGTAATCTCCAATGATTATTATAATACCTATTTAGAGCGTGTCACCCTGAAATTTCGACCCTAATTAATTGTACAAAAAAATATTTTCTGGAACAGAGATTTAAACTTGATTTTTGAACGACCCGGGAAATTAACCTCAGACCTGAATAGCTCTGATTTCAGATCTGAACAGACTAAATCAGAACTAAATAGTCCATTTTTTAAACTTAATCATACTTGATTGGACCTAATTTGTATCCACACCTAACCAGTGCTAATCAGGTATGATTATAACGATTAGGTCCGACCATATCAAATCAGGTCTGATCGTACTTGATCAGATCTGACGAAATTGTCAGGGTCAGCTAAACATAGTCAGATCTGATTATATCTGAGTAGGTTCGATAAAATCTCAACTATTTCTTCTATAATCGTCGAAATATCAATATTAATAGAAAACTTTGTTAGATCAACATAGTTTCGTCAAACATACAAAGTTTTCTAGCCTTTTTGGGTAGATTAAGTCTTTTTAGCCTGATCAGACCTGTTCAGGTGTGAATAAAAATTAGGTCCAATCAGGCCTCATGCGACCTGTTCAGGCTTGGCAATAATTTCCCAGGGAAGCGACAGATTTGTGGCAGATTTGAAGCAAAAGAATAGAAAACTGGCAGGCTACAGGAAGGGTGTGGTCGATACTTCGATTAACATCTGAAAAGGCTGAGCAAGGTCATCTTCATGGGTAGTGTTGCCGTCGAAAGGAAATTTTTCCAAGGCAGATAAGTGGCAGGTCATAAACAAACCTGTTACTAACATAGCTGTGTCTTTTGCGGTGAAAATGAATGGCCTTAATTAGCATAGTGCAAACGTATCATAACTACAGGTCATGAATCCGAATCGTGATACACTCTTAAAAATTATCCGCTCATGGTAAAATTCTGATCTGCTGCATGAAAACTATTTTACGGAAAAGGAATTCGAATTTCGAAAAGCAGATTTCTGTTTCCAACGAAAATATTATTTTTTCTTTCTTAATATATCTAGTTTCCTATGAAATGAATGTTATTAATTTAGCAATTTAACATAATTGTCAGTTTTCTGCTTCTGAAGAAAGATCTTTCGTAAGTTGATACGACATTTTCCGGAACAAACATAAATTTCCCACCTCATTTTAATAGTAGTTGCTTTTTTTTCGGAAGTAAATATTATGCGAGCTAAGCTTTTCTGAACAGGGTCTACAACTGTTATATGCATGTATTTTACAATAATGGCTAAAATAAATGAATACCTAAATTAATCAATAACTGTAGACGATTGAATCTCGTTGATTCGAACTCACACTTATTCAACAATCGTTTATTCAATGTAAACAATCTGAATAAACTTTTTAAAATTTTGAGCGTTCAATTTGTGTGGGTTTCTAACACAGGCAACATGCAATGCAAATAAAGAAAGTCGTATTTGCAACATATTTTATGCCTCTTGAAATCAGATATACTAGGTCGAATTTTATTACCGCTTGGTCATCTGTGAACTACTTGTGTTGTTATCGCTCTCAGTTAAAACTAGAATTGACTAAGAAAATTGACTCTGAGAAAATTGAGAAATTGACTGCAGTTACAAGTATGGTTAATGCGTTCCCAATTCCATCGTGTGGTAGTAAATACCACCCGATATAATAGCAATTACCACACGATGTAATACACAGTATTTTATGTCGTTCTAAACGTCATGTTTCGTAACGATTATCTTATGATAAGCATGATGGTAAATCATCTCCGTCAACATAAAAAAAAAATTTCCCATCATTCCGTACACGATTTTTTTAAATTAAATACTGTATTAGTATTTTTGTTCCAATTTGTAACGACTAAATCTACTAAAAAAGGCTGAAAAACTGTGTAGATTTGACGAAATTTTATCGATCTAACAAAGTATTTAATTGAGTCTTTTTAAAAACATTTTTTTGAGTATAGAAGAGATAATTCAGACCTGATCAGACTTGTTCAGAATCAATCAGATCTGGCCATATTTGACGATTTCTAATTTTGACGGGCCATTCTAAGAATGACAATTTCATCAGATCTGATAATGTATAATCAGGCCTGATCTAATATGGTCAGACCTGAATAGGTCTTATCAAATCTAAAAAGTGGACAGTTCAGGTCTGATTTGGTTTGATCAGACTTGATACCGGAGCTGTTGAGACCTGAGGTTAATTTCTCGGGCAGAATAAAAAATTACTTAATTAATTACTTAATATTAGAAATAAGTTATCATGTCGATCACGATATATGACAGCAGTCGATACAGACATCGACACAAGTGACTGCAGAACGACATGAAATACATAGTTACTCCATCGTGTAACTATTACTACATTTTGTGGCAACTACTATCGCACAATGTTGTTGAAGCAGCACTTACCAAACGTGTAGTAACTGTTACCGCATTATTTCCTCAGTGTCGACAAAACTAGTTATGATTGGTTGATGACTGGTCAATATTAGTTTGCCTGGGACTTATAGTCAATCCTGAGGTGAATGTACCAATTTGCAACAGGTTCGATATATTTGTATAAAATTTACCTAAATCCTGTAATAGATGTTGCCGGGAAATCTTTTTTTATATTTCACTGTAAAAATACTTTTTATTTATGAGTGCTTTGAAAGTTATTTTAGATTTATGAAACGTTAAACGAATATGAAAGGACTCGTATCACCATATTTTTCCATTAATGGCAGCACGAACATGTAATGGTTGTTGAATCAGTGCAATTGATAAAAGTAGAGAGACGCTGTCATATTTCGAGCAAACGTTTATCGATACGTTTAATCGATACAAATTTCGGCTGAACAGTTAAGAAGAACATTGTGAGTGATGTGATTTATGTAAATCGAGAAATTCGACTGTTGCAAAATAGGACATCGACACAGGTTCCAATAAACACTTATATGTTATGTGAAATTTGATTTCGAAATTCACATAGACGATTCCCCGATCGTAAAATGATTAAGCTTCCTTGCAGTATTCATATTTCTTACTTTGAGCCAACTTATAATAATTTGTTTCATGATTTTTTCTAACCTGAATCGTATACTGTTGCAAATCGGTATACATTCACCTTAGTTTAGAATGAAAAAAGAAAAATAAAGGATATTAACCCACTAACGTTGAAATTATGAAATTTTCAACTTGTATTTTAAACAATTTGGATTTGACAAGTTATAAGTTACATTCCTCACATTTGTATGAGGAAACATTTAACAAGATATGCCAATTGGAATTTATGAACATTAAACTGTCTACGACATTCCATCACGGCCATATCACATACATATATACGTATATATATATATGCTTCTCTAACATCACATTGCACCTCACCTCGAACCGATAATTGACACATTTCACGAATACCTCAAGCTTTCGTGTGAGAACTTGGTTTATCAGTTTCTGAAGCAGAACACTTTAAAAATTCCGCATCTGCCATTTCCCATATCGAAATCTCGTTCTTTTTTGAAAAACTTTCGTCATATCGATCCAAACTAAACTTATTATATTATGTTTAACAACCAACAATCTAGCAACATTATTTTCTTAAGTCCAAGTTATAAAAGCATGCTTGGGCGAAAGAATGTAGAAAAACGCTCGATCAATCCAGTTACTAAATGTGAAACGTATAATATAGGCGTTTGAATTAAAAAAGAAAATTGTTATCTTTGAAAAATGTTAGAAGGTGACTTGCAGGTGGAGCGATCGTTATCTGTTTTCATTTTTAGACGGTGTCACCGTTGCTACTTTACTGTCAATTGCACCTGCATCGACACATCCAATACGTAAAAAGGTTTCCGTGGCACGCGTGCTCGCGTAATAAAAATAGAAATAAGAATTATCAATTTTGACATAGATGCTTGGAGGTTGGAATACTTTTATTTTTACAATAAAATGTCCAGGAAATTGATTTTGGTATAATACTAAGGGTAAAAGAGCAATATGATTCACTATGCAAGAAAGAAAACGAAGATATAAGCTTTCGTGTATAAGCAAAATCACCATCACCGCCTTCGTTTAATAAAACAGACACAGTTCGCTTCTTTAGTAATTACGGCAATGCCTTTCTTGATCAATACGCGGGAACGAAATAATTCATTGTTCCGAATTTAAATGCATGCCGTCTGTATGAGAGTTACAAATAGCACCTGAAAATCGACGTCATAAAATATAACTATTTATATCCATTTGCGTCCTATAATGGTCAATTCATCTTGACCCAGAAAGCAGTCGCGCTAAAAAAAAGATTATGATGCAAAAAAGTTGGCGATAGTGTGAAAATAGTTTTCATCTAAAAAACGTCGCGAACTTTCGCCGAAGGAGAAAGAAAACAATTGCTTTGCGTAACGAATTCCTCCGTACTTGGCGTGATGTGAATAGGTAATTCCAACAATGTAAGATTATGAAGATTTTCGTACCTTGCTAGTCTACGACGACCAGCTACGAAGATCAAGATAAGAGTTCGCGAAGTTAGGCACGCGAGCCAACAGTCGCGCCTTTCCATTAAGGCCATTCCTGCCAGTACAGCCGAACCTGTTGTATTTTCGTGACGACGCTGTCGTCACACTCGTCGTAAGCCTGATAATAATGACGTCACGATGACAGCGGGGTCAAGGTAGCTTGGTTTCTTTATGGATCGTGCAAATCGCCTCGACATCATCCTCGGGACAAACGACCAGGAAAGGTCATTCCTCGGCACACTCTTTACTGACGAAACGATATCGTAATGGATTACGATACGAATAGTGCAAAAAAAGATATCGCTTTAATGTGTTTGTCTTTTCATGTTTATTTTATTTCAAACATAAACTAATAAATTCCAGAAAATTCAAAAAATTATTTAGGCTTGAATAGGTATGAATTTCTTACCCATTTTATCACGTTAAACCAATACAGAAATGCATACCTTATTATCACCTGAATTCAAGTGAAAAGAAGGTACGTTAAGTAGAATTCTGGTGGAAGAACAATGTATTAATGTGTTCAAATGAAGTTAGAAAACCTGGACATAATCAGACTTGATAATAACTGATCATGCCTGATCAAGGCTGGCCACACTCAATCGGGCATGATTAGACCTGAATCAGGCATGGATCAACTAGACCAGATTCGTTTTTCTTTCGGGTTGCGGTACTCATCGTATTTATTTATATGAAAACCCGTTATTCAGAGATGTGAAGGTTAATTTTCAGTCCAGGAAAATGAGTACAAATCTGATCAAGCGTGAACTAGACCTGATTAGATCAGATATT
>JABFQM010001845.1:0-18286 GCA_022816865.1 Zelostemma sp. ZL-2020
CCCCCCCTCTTTCTGTACGGGTTTAACATTCGGTATCGCGCGACACTCACCTGGGAGAGACCGAGGTAAATGGACACGGTCTCGGAGATGTACAGGAAACGGCCATCCGCCGCGACGGCCATCGCGAAACCGTCCAGAGACTGCAAGCAAGAATTTTTTTTTTCAATTCGAACGCTCAATCTTTCGGAGTGAAATTTCACTCGTCTGAACTGGAAATCAGATTTGAATGACTTTGTTTTGAAATTTAATCTTTGAATTGCGCTCCAGATTTAGAGGGAAACGAACCAATTTTTCAGTACGAGTGAACAAATTCACTCCAAAAGTAATCGAGTGAAATTCCATTGTGAAAGATTAATCGATTCACGAGGTTTCGAAAATGCGTAAATGTTGGGATGTACTCACCTGGAGGATGTGGGTACCTTGGTGTTGTTCGAATAAATCTACCGCAGACGTCGCCGGTGACCTCACCCTATTGGCGCCTGCACATACATATTTCGTTATCATTAGCGATTTACCCAGGCTGCTCTTCTCAGAGGGAATGACAAATGCGCCGACGAAGTCGTTTGCATGTTTTTCTCGCGTAAAAGAAAACTTCGTTCCGTTCTTTCGAGGACTTTATTTATCGGCTTCGGGTATAAATACGCACCAGGCGCTACCGTAACTAACCCATTCCGGATTCTACCCTTTTTCTTTCCGATTCCTTGGTTCCCCTCGTTTGGCAAACAAGCCGCTCTTCTTCCTGGCGTAATAATATTCTCACCCTTCCCGGGATCCCTTAATGAAAGACTTAGAAGTCCCGATCAAACTAGTCCGCGCCTCGCTTAATCTGCTAAGTCCGCCAGGATGAGACCAGTTACTATTTCTCGTTGACCCTATACTTGCCCGCGCTTACGGTCAACGAGTTTATTCCGACGAACTCCGCGTTTGCGAAACTAAGCCTAATCCTATCGAAGTCGGGCTTGACGAACCTTTGTCCATCCCATCTGCGGAATACATTGCTGTATCAAATTTCATTTACTAATCGAAACGAAAACCAGGCTGCCACGCGCACTCGCTGCTCAGAATTTTCGTCGAATCGAAGATTGCAAACCTCGAACAATCGTAATATTTAATTTCGGAGTTAATTCGATCTGGACGGGAAATTAGCGAGAACAACTGGTCTCATTTATAAATTAGCCATCTCGGAGAGAAACAATGTAAGTTCCCATTGATGGCACATATGTTATTCCTTGGTCCGGTAAAGACCCTCGGCGTCTTCCCGCCAACGCCCCCTGTATAAATCTTCCTCCAAGGAGCGCCAGCCCCGACTATCGTCCGGTTATCACAATATTTTGATAAATACATAAGGCGTGTTTTATGTGCTTTCCTCGTGCCATAACTCAGCGATATTTATTTGGAGAAGATAGAAAAATAGCAACGGCTAACTGCCGGCACCGTCGCCATCTGAGACCGCTGCTTATCGGGTGCGAAAATCAATATCGGGACCTGCTGCAGTCCTGTTATTACGAGGGTTACTTGCAGTTTTACACCATTTTCCTCGCTTACGTTTCATTCGTTATTTGCTCTACATTTCTCAGAGCGAGATTACGATTATATTTTCCATCCTTTTTCATTATTTTCCGTTTCCGCGATGAACATTATTCCAGACACGGATAAAATGCAAATTCCGCGGTATCAGAATGCAGAAAAGATAGCGATCAACAATCATTGATCACGGGGTAGTTATTGCAATATCTCTTTCTCCGTGACTGGTATAATATTGTACAGACAGCCCGGGGCAAAGACAACAAATTCAGCTATTTTTCATTAAATCCGTGTCCTGGGAGCAAGTCTTAGGACGTGGGGTGCGATACGATATTATATTACACTCTTCGTGCTTTGCTCGGCGACTTTCTTCGATCATTTTCTTTCCGTCGAGAGAAAGTTCGAAACAACACCGAATCTAAATACGAAACGTCGGGAAATCATGACTTTTTGATGAAACGAAAATAAATGTATCAAGACATTTGAGCGTTCCCCCAGTTACTAACGAACGAATCGAGGGAAAAGCTGCCGAATCGAAGTACGCGCTTTATCCATTCTTATGCGTGTCCCGAGATCGGGGTGACGCGTCATATTATTGCACCCCATAAATAAGACACAACGATGTGACGTTTAGTCCATATGATTTCTAATATTCCCATGAGAACGCACGAGGCGACGCTTAATAAACATGGGGTTCATTTGTAGCTACTTTGATGAACGCGCCGTAATAAATAATAAGCCGGGTAATAACGAAAATGCCCCAAAATATCGCCGTTCAAGAACATTTCATACACGATCGCACATGCATTTATTTTCCTCATAGGGTACACATTCATACCGGAATAATTTGGATTGCAACGAACGAGTGACAAAATTTATTATCAGGGGATGATTGTAGAGCATCGAAAAGTCGAAAAGTCGAGAAAAAAGCAATTAGAAACTTTCGGGCATTTCATTGGCGACGCGCGTTTATTCAGGAGCCGGAAAAGGGACGGAGGAGTTGCCATTCCATCGACTTTACACTGGTTTACATTGATGGCCCATCAAGCGGGCACTCGCAATCCCCAAAAGCCCATTTCCAGCATCTTCGTAAGAGCCCTTCGGCGCTTTTCCACTCCTCGTTCTTTTTCCCGCCGCCGCGGCTCTCGATATTCTCCTTCTCGTTCGCGTCTTCGCCCTAAACTCCGCACCGCGACACCCGACATATGCTCTAACCGACGTCCCGTTCCCAGCGCGATTAACCGCGTTTCGCGAGCCGGCAACATTTATTTACGGACGACACGTTTGAAATTGCCTCGCGCCGCGCAATAACGCAAACTACGGCTCGATCTGATCCTCCGTACGTTCCGGGATTCAACGTACATACAGAGAACTCGGAATTAGATTTACAGACGCTTCTCGAACTTCGTACGAAGACATTTTATACGCCCTTTTATTTCTTACTTTTCTTGGATCAACACTTTTTTGTGGGCTCGAAATGTGATTTATTCAATTGAATACCATAAAAAATTGTTGAAAACATAGTTAATAACATTGCAGTAATTTTTCCTGTCGAACGCTGATAGTTTTTCTTGAAACGCCGCATTGAGATGTTAATCCGCAATTCACGGAGAAATTTGATTCGACAGACGCGGATCCGGTTAGACTAACTTTATTCGATTAATTTCTAAGTAATCCTGTATGCATCGGCTTCGTGTGTACGGAACTAATGCCAAAAGTAAGTTTAAATCTGAGCAGTCGTATAATTCGCGGGAGCAAATAGAATGATGTCAACGAGGACTTGATTAGGGTATTGGTGACGATGATCTAGTTAAATGCTGCTTAATTAGTCAGGTGTGTACGGTTAATCCCCGTATTTCATTACAGACGGAGGGAGTCAGTGCTTCTCAATCCAAGATTTTAAATCTCATTCCTCGACACTTTTCATCCCCAAATTCCTCTTTTAAACAACCCCGAATTTCTCCTCAATTCACCTCCGCGTCCCATTGCAAAAAAATCTTTTTTTAGCCCAAATTTTGACAACTCAATTCACCGAAATAGAAAAACTGTACGAAATAGAAAAACTGTTTCATTGCCGTATGATTGAACGATAAATGTCCAAAGTTTCTCGAACGCGAGTCGATGAAAAAGTGTTCTAAAAGTGAGAATAACGCACGGATTTTATAAGCGATGGAATGAAAGCCTCTGCCGAGTATAACCCTGCCCTTGAGCTCCCTGTCGTTAACCAGCCGCCAACTGTGTTAAACACTGGTTTAAATTCCCTTTTGTCGAGCTGCCTTGACTGCTCGTCGCAAGGGAAAAAAGTTTCGAATTCGTCCAACCCTCGAAGACGAATCGCGGCGATACTCTCGAAATTTGTTCTCCGCACGTTTGTAAAGAATCATCTTTTTTTCTTTATTTTCATGTTTCCTTTGCTCACGAAGTCGGGGAATAAAGAGCGATGACAGCCGCAGTAACTCGTTGAGAGGGTGGTACATTCAGTTTTGATAAGTAGTAGCAGCCGAGCGCGGCTGTCGCCTAACTCAATTTCGTTAGTTTAGTTACATCGGTGGCTGGTAACGCTCAAAGTAGGCGCTGGGGTGTCGTGATTAGATTTACATGTATACACGTGTACGCCTGCGAAATCAGTAGACACGTACGCGCCAACCCTAAGCCTTTATTCGCAAGCCGCAAGATTTCCCATTCTTCGCAATGCAAATATTAACTCGAGTCGGCCCTCTTTTCTCCGAATTCCGCTTCATTTTTTTGCCGATGCTCTCGCATGGCAATTTTTTTAATTGAGCTTCAATTGAAACAAAGTTTCCCTGATTGAATGCAATGTTTTTTAAACAGACGGACAAGTTTCGTACTTTATGCCGAAGAATATGTCCAGTTTTATTTCGCTGGTTTAATCCGTTTTTTCACGCCAAAACATCTGTCAACTTCTTTTTCTTTAAAATTGCTCTCCTGTAAAATTACAAAAATGGCAAAAAGAAATGTACATAAATATAACTTTTTGTTCAAATTGTGTTCAAAACAAGCAGAACTGGCTTTAAATTAATTATTATAGCATCGATTAATTCATCTTTCAAGTCACGAATCAATAAAAAACAATTCTCTTTAATAAAACAGTTCTGTAATATTTTTCTCGCGACAGCGTCGATGACCAAAAATATTTTACGACTCGGTCAAAAGCGCAAACGATGTTTTCGCCGACGTCGAGTGATACCGGTGCCTCTCTTATCACGCCGCGAAACTATTCCTCGGAATTCCCCTATTTCCGCTAAATGAACCTCGAAAATGAAAGAAACCGTAGCGCCGATCTTATCGTCTTATTATTGACGACAATTCCCCATTACTATGTATCGGTCACGAATCTTTTGCCGGTTGCGTGGTCACTCGGGATATCTGTGCATCCATCGCCCAGACTCTCTGCTTTTCTCGGGCTCCACAACTCACTCGACTCCACAACTTTTCCATGTTTCCTTCCCAAAAAAAAGGACATGAAAAAAAAGGCTTTCGGAATGAATATGATCGGGCCAATGGCTTTTGCTCGTCGGATCATGGGACAAAGGAGTCTCTTAATCAATGCTCACTGATCCATCAGGCGACATCATCCACAGACTCTGCGGGGGTAATCGAGCGCGCATTCGATACGTCAAAAGCACTCTACGAACTTTCCGCGATTGGTTAATTTGAGCGTTAAAAAAGCGAGTTCAACGAGCTTTTTCCAGACACGTAAACAAAAAGAGTGACTCACTCTTCGCTCAATCATTTACGAGAGCTACGAGTACATGTAACGCGTGCTTTTCTGGATCGGCAGAAGGAGATAATTCGGTTTAGCTCCAAGGATAGCCAGGTTGCGGGAGGAGACAATCAAGGAAATTCTTTACTGCCACTCATTCGCCCAGCGTTTTTCCGTTCGGCTTAACATCGTTACAGGACCTACGTGGCGGAATCGAATTCCCGATCGACTCGAGACGTCAGTCAATCGAGCGAGGGACACGCTCTTCGGCAAAATAACGCGCGCCCTGCAAGTTTCATGAGAGAAAGGGACATTTCGTCGTCTTACTTTTGACGGATTTGTTCGGTGGCGGGCCGTCGCGGTTCCACGGGGGATCCCCGTGGCTCGAGAAGTCTTGAAGCTTGAGATAAGAGATGGTGAGCCTTATGATAGAAGCCTTGTCCAGCTGCGAAGTTATAGCCGCCGGCAGCGGCAGCATCTTTGCCAGCTCGTAGAATTCGAAGTTCTCTTTCCCACGGCGGGACCTCGCTGCATCCCGGCTCTTCTCCTTTCGCAATTCGAGGATGCTGCAAGGAAACAAGAACGACCTTTAAACCCAGTTCTCAATATCTCGACAATTACAACTCGATCAAGACCCGAATTCAGAAAAGTTTTCTTCCTTCCGAATTACACAGTTATGTTTGCGAACAAAGAAAATCATTGTCGATTACTTTTACTCCCGAGATAAAAGACGTTGTTACCTTCGTTCAAAACCCCACTTAACCTTTGTATCTTCGCTTGGAATCTTTTAGTTGCCCAGGCATGCACGCGCTTTTCGTGGGAAAATGGAGTTGATGTCGAATTTTCGAAAGCGCGATTCGAAATTATCACTACGCGCGCCGTTTGGGGGGGGGGGGGGCTTTAAACCGCGATTGTTATCGGGCGTTTGATAAAGCTGCAGTGGCTGCTGCTCGCTGCCACCGACGCCGCAACAGCATACATTATTCAAATGCCATCCGGCCGGCATTTATCGTGAATTTGCCGGTAAACGCATCCGATATTGAACGTCGTCAGAGCCACGCCTCTGTGGGCAGTCAGCCCCGGTTTACGTTTCCGGTTTTACCTTCGATCGTTGACCAATCAGCAACGTTTGCCATCGGCGCTCTAAATGTATGGCTAATCGACTTATCGAGCTAGTTCCGGTCTCAAACGCCCACATTTGGCGTACTAATCCGTGGTCTTTCGGAAGACCATCTATTTTTTTCGAAAATGAAACTTGCATCTGAAATATCTGGCTCAACTTTTCTTGTATTTGTAGCAAACTAAATTATATCGAGTTACAATCGTTTATTTTCAACAAAATCGAATAATTTATTAAAAACTACAATTGTAAAGTTGAGTCGTTCGTTCGAGGATTCGCAGAAATTGTATCCCCAGAGATTCGGCAATCTAAAACTCATTCGAGTTCCGCTAACTTCAGGCTTGTCACAAAATCGCGACGATAAAAGCAATAAAATCAATAACGAGGCAAGTTTGTTTAACCCTTTTCCCGCGCGCGAAACGAAAAAAGAACGAGCTACCGGGTCAATTAAACGCGCCGTTTGCCGCCGAAGGGTTAAAAACAAGATGGCTTTTTATTGGTGGCTCATTATGTTCAACGGCTGTAAAATGACGGTGCTTTTAGCGTCGGGGAACCGGGAAGAGAAGCCCTTTCTTTGCATTCTCCGCATAATGGTAAGTATCCATTACAATCTTCTTCCGCCGAAGGATCGTGAGTCGTAAAGAGTCCGAGGGGGGGTGGTTGAGAAACCAAGTGCCATCGAGTCGAAGCAACGCTCGTGATTTGGCATCGAGGATGAGCCGAAGCAGCCCTTTTCCGCGTTCGTTCCCCGAGGAACAATGACGGATACTTTCCCCGACTCCGAGGAAGGACCTCGGGGAGTCGCTACGAAAGAGTCGCGCACTCGAAGAACTTTATGCTTGAATAATATAACACGTTGGCGAAGCCACTTCTCCCGCTCATAAACAAATTCAACCGATTCAACCTACAATTCCTCCATCGTTTCCCAGTTGCAACCGACTTTGAAACGCCCCGGGAATTCCGCGCGTAAAGAACTTTCCGTCGTCTTCGTTATGCGGGTCAAGTGTTCGGGAGCGGAATTAAATTCCGGCAATCTTCCGTTGCCGATTGCGCGAAAGATAAAAAGAAAATACAGGAAAAGCTGGGAAGGGTGGGTACACTTGTATCGGCCCTGCCGAACCCTCGTATCCCGCTTCCACTCGAAGGCTCCGCTCCCTGGAGAATCGGGAATTCATAGGTGGTTAAAGAGAGACCGGGAATAAAAAAAAGGAGAAGGAGGACCTCTCTCCGTGGACCTCGCGATCGTAGACGCGTGAAAATAAAATTAAGCCGAACTTTCGGTCAAATTGGTTGAAATTGGGCGTCGGCGTCGACGCGAGGGCTTCGGGCCCGTCCCCAGGGGTCGCCCGGAAGATAAAGGATGTTTCCTGCGCGAAGATATCCCGGGCGCCTTAAGCCTCGGACACGCTGAGTGCCGAGGGCATCAATAATTCAGCAGCGGACTATGACGAGGTTACCGTTTTCGACTTGTTGGCTCCTTTTTCTATCCGCGTAAGCTCATAACTCCGTCGGTTATGGTTAATCGCCTCTTGTCGCTGGGTATTACCAACACCGCGACCCAACCGATACAAAAAAAATGCTTGTTTCTTCCTCCTTCTTTTGCTTCCACTTCGTTGCAAATTGAAATAGGGTTCCGATATAAATGCGCGTACTTTCGACGGGAAAAAAACGCAGCTCGGAAAAGAACAGCCGTGACTATCGAGCGAGGCTTTTATCATTCGCCCGCGTTTCTCTATTAACTCTCTAAGCACGTTCCGCTGTCAACGACATTGTCCGTAGGATCTGAACCGGTCGTACCGGAAGAACAATGGCGGGCTATGACCAAAAACGACTGTTTTCATATGATTTCTCGATGTCCCTTGCAAACGTTGGAAACGAACGGGCGCGAAAGCGCTTATCAAGCGAGCGGCGGAAATGACGTTTTTCTTTTGTGCAGGTTCGATAAGGGTGACCAGCGTTGCCCGGCTAAGAAAATTATGTCGAAACCGGAGCCGTAACATTAGGAGCATTGTATTGTAGCGCGAGGCTACGACTCCCTCGGGAGAGCCGGATCTTTCTCGTGGACTGGGCATGTATCGCACGCACACGCGCAGCGGGAAATCGCGTTATACCCTCAGGTGCTGTCCGGAACTGGCGAACGAATCGCTTAATTGAATTAGTTGCCGAAGCTTCGGCTGTGGCGTGCATTGTAATTTCGATCGCTCGGAAAAGCGCGACGATTCGAAAGCTTTGGAAGAACGAGCGAGGGAAGATTTCGATTTTTAATTCATTCACGGCTTTTCTTAAGGAGAAAACGCAGAAAAAGCTCTAGATTTAATGTTTCAAATGAATACACCGTTTTAGTCCAACAGTCTGTGCAGGCTGTAAAATTTTATTGTTTTCCCATTTCAATTGTCAAAATTCTGTGTATTTGGTGAAGCTACAAAGCTGGCTATTTTTTATCGATTGCGGAAACGTAAGAATTTAAACCAAAACAATTATCATCAAAATTGTCTGTACAAATTGTGCATTTTGGTAACGGAGGTGACACTTGCGAGTGTTAAGAATTTGAATGAAATAACCAAGAATGAAGTATAGCAAAAGAAAACATATCATAATAGAACTTTAAGGGACCATAAATCGATAAAAAAACGTGTTTGTAGGTTCAAATAATCCCAATATTCGATTGCTAATTTATTAATTCCGAATAATTCACGAACAGTAAAAATGAAAAGAGTTCATCTTATGAAAAAAGAAAGAAGATAACGAATTTCGCAATTTCGTGATTCCCTGTAGTTTATTATAAATAAATCACGGGAAAAAAGTTGAGTTGATCGAAGCATCGCGATCCAGTTCAATCACTTGAACAATCGATAATACTGCGAAACAAATTAATACCATCCGAATAATGTCTTCGAACGTTTCGCTTTCGAGCTGAAAAAATTACAATTTATAATGTTCCGGATGAATTTGGTAGAGCAAAAGAGACCTTTCGGTTGGGACATATTTATGAGACGTTTTGCTTTCGTGCGTAGCCTCAATGTGCCAAGACCGAGCACACGAGTCGCCACCATTGCGCAATAGGACCGATTTCCAAAAAAAACGCGACTAGAATACGTAATGATAAACGAGTTTTACGAGGTGAGGAGTAGCTACCGTTTACCGTCGTCCGATTAACAATGGAACATGTACGAGCCGCTAATTCTGGCTTCCAGAAAACCGAGAGACCTCGCGAGCTGTACATTGAAGGCAATTCCGCTCCTTCCAAGAATAAACGATTAAAATGTCGAGTATTAAAATTGAGTTATCAAAAGATACCCATCGCAACGGAAGTGACCATTTCCTTCGCGATGAATATCTTGCTTCAAATAAGCCCGTATTTCTCGGACAAAATGATTTTACGCATGTATAATTGCCGAGTATGAATAGAAATGGTTCCTAAACGTTTCAACAGTGAAAACCTGTTTGGATTCGGAAAATGTCCGGGACGAGTCCTCGGCGGATCTCGGGTGCACTTGTAAACGTAATAAAACGAACGAAGAAAATGAAAGTTTGGAAGATTTCGTTGGATCCATCCAAAAGATAGCTTTGGACAGTCGGAATATCACAGCAGTGCATTCTCCCAAGCCATCAAACAGGGCCCGACTACGTAAATCACGGCCGCGCGATGCACGTATGTACCTTACGCCAGAAGAAGGGAATAGAAGAAAAAGATTGCCGGACAAAGAGGAGAGGAAGGGAGAAGGAGGAAGAGAAGAGATGAGCTTGGTATACGATGACGCGTAGATAAGGGAGGACTTAAGTCTACGTGATGAGCTTCCCGATGAGCCTGAGAACTTTTGGTGAACGATTCGTGAAGACGTGGGGGTACGTCTTCCTTTGGATTTCGTGACCGAAAACGGGCTCCCGTTCGACAGGAAGGTTGCCTCGGATGTTTGCCATAAGAGATACGTGCAAGGTGCGGCGAACGTTCCCCAAGTGGGGGCCGTCACGTCCGCGTCCGATGCTTCGCATCCGGACGTTCTCGCGTCTTCACTTCCGGGAACGTGAGCCAGTAACGCGCCTTTTCCCTTTATCTGCCACTTTGGCAGACGTCACTTGACTCGCCGGGCTTGGCCACGCTCGCTGATTTAAGGGCATGATCTCTCATTCGTTCTCACGGTACAAAAGATAACGGGAGACTTTTCTTTAGCTGTTGTTTTCGGTAGAAAAGGCAAATGAAGATGATTCTTTAGTCAATTAGGTTTGATTATACCTGGTTTAGGTTTAATCATGTTTGATTAGGGTTGATCATGAAGACGATCCCTGATCAGGTCTGAACATGTCCAATTTTATTTAACTATCCTTCAAACACATTGTTTCTAATGCGAATGAAGAAGATTCATCAGATTAAAGGATTGTACATACACTTCAATCTTTACAGGAAAGTTAATTAGGTTTGATCATTCCTGATTTAGGTCAAATCATTCATCATCAGATCAAAAACTCAAGATACACTTCGATCTTTACGGGAAAAAGTAAATCAGGTCAAATCATGTCTGATCAGGTTGAATCATCCCTAATCAAGCCAGAAAATTTCCCGTTTCTTAAAAAAAAAGTTCTTTTTCTAAAATTCCACTTCATACACGCACCTACTATCTAATTCGCTATAACATACTGTGCTAATTGAAGACAATTTTCAATTTCGGTCAGCATCATCAGTCTTGATCAAGCCTTATCAGATTTGCATGATTTTTCCCGTGTCAGATTGCAGAATTCCACGAGCTGAAGTCCGAAAAGCAATTGTAATATGTGACCAAGCGCCATGGGTCGAACGGCGATAAATAAGTCAAAAGACGATCGAGACCGAAAGAGTGGAAGTGGAAAAGGGCAAAAAGGCTGAAGAAGTAGGTGTTGACGGCTCCCCGGGTTCCTCCGTCGCAACGTCAGCGATCCTGTGATCGCGTATCGAGTTTATTGTCGTGGCGTGACGTACTCATCTGCAGCCCTTACGTACACTCCACCTATAACCCCAACACAAGCCTACGCTGCCGAACCATCACCATTCCCATTATCCACTCACTGTGACAGAGCTCTCTAGGGAACCTCGTCTCTCTGACGTACAGTTTTTCTCGTCAGACTTTTCGGTGACCGCAAAACTTCTTGACGCTGGTAATTCTTTTTTTTACGTACCGTTTCCGTGGGTATTTCATTTCGTTTCGTACGTCGCGTGCATTATTCAACAGAGGATGATGCTCGACCATCATTCGTACACATTTTTTTGGAAGGAAAAAAAATGAATTAAGCCATCGCGAAAGGGACAAAATGCAAACGTTATATTTTGCCGGAGAATGTGCTCTGCATGGAATTACTTGAACGCATTTTTAATTCGTGGTTGCTGATTTATGAGTCGAATAAGTCACTTCGAGTGAAGAAAGGACAAATTTGAATTGAGAAACCGACCGCGATTACGATCGCATTAATGCGGCGGTGGATTCTTTCTTGTTTAGACTATTAGGAATAGAACTTGGATAATTTTATGCTTTACAGAAAATGCTGTCATCGTCATTGACAAGATTTCTGTAGAAACTACTAGAAACAATGCTTTTAAAAAGTGTCATTTAGTGTAATTATAACATACCGAAAATTTCAACACATCAAGGTTTTCTTTGAAGTAATTCGATCTGGTTTTGCAGAGCATCAATTTTATACGTGTGACTTAATTCCCTTACTTAATTTTCAAAACTCCCATGTATGTAAACGACAAGAAAACTATAAAATTCATGCACAACTAATGCGGGCACACTTCATGGAAATGCATATCACAATTTTTCAGGTTTCGAATAAAAGAGAACTCCAGAACTTGCATGATTCATTCTCCACTCGAAATTTAGCTCGCCATCATTTCACGTTCCGAATAAAAAAACAATTAGTATAATAAATTTTGTCGATCTAGGATCGAAAATCAAACTTGTCTTCCAAATAATTAATTCGAGTTTCAAACTCATTCAACTCCCTCTGTCTAAACTCCAACTTTTATCAAGAATCGATTCGTCAATCACATCGATAAACAATTTAATTGTTTACTTAGAAAAGCAAGATAAACTTGAATGAATGTCTGTCATTAATCAGAGTTCTTACACGATAATCTTCTTCATTTATTACGTCCATTTACACCTCAACCTAATCATTGTTTCTTCTCGCGTAGTTCAAAGAGTTCTCAATTGTCAAAGGTTTTCTTTAAGGAAAATATCCATTTCCACGAGAGAAGCCGTCTCTAAGGAATAAGTATAAGTGAAACAACATGCCCTGGCTCGAGGAGAGGACCCTGACTCTGTTTGTACGGGACGCAGAGGTCTGCCGGTACGAACCAGGAGTGCGTGAACGCGGGGTTGATGTTGAGAGGCCCAGCGGAGCTCTGGTGACCCCCGCCGACCCCAACCCCGACCGGGCTCTGTCTCTGGAAACCTCCGTAATCCATGGCCATCTGATAAGGCAACATGCTTCTTCCTCGTTTCCTTCCTTCCCTGCCTTCCCAATTCTCACACTTCACAACAAAACGTCCTTTACCCCAGTTTCCCGAGACGAAATCTCCGAACTGCACAAAACCCAACACTTTGCCTCAATCGCGGCACCGATCATTGTCCTTTCCGTACCCGGCACTCATTTCTCAGGGACTTGCGCGCGCAACTTTATTCGAAATGTGGCGCGCGCGCGGCAATTTCGGAGCGCGATATCTGCGGCTTTTCGTAGCTCGCGGAGAGAGCCCCGGGCGCTTCGTCCTTTCGTGCGTGTGCTAAACTGAGCTTCCCGATGTTCGAAGCGACGAGACTGCGGCGCACGATCGGCTCGGCCCGTGTGTAGGAGTATATCACACTCGGCCGAGAGAAAGCGAAGACTACTTCGCTTTCGGTGGCGCGCGCCGTTACACAGGCGTGGTCTCGGCGAATGGGCGGCGGATGCCAGATAGCAGCGACCAGTGGACACGTGCCGTCGTAGATCAGACTCCACCTATTTCAAGGTTGAAAACAACCGAGAGATTGTAAACACGGCTCGCGGTACGCCCACGCGGCCACGAGGTCGCGCTGACGAGGACCACGTGTGGAACCAATGGAATGTGACAAGACCTTGTTGTATCGCTGCGCGAATGTCCCGAGCTCGTGTCGATGCTTCCTTCGCCGGGGATCAGGGATGCCGATTGCTCGGAAGTGCATTTACAGATGAATCTATGTTTTCGCATTCCAACGATACGTTTGAATACGATGTACGATAACAGTCGGATGAACTAATGTTGGATCTTTCTTTTCGTGGACTTGGAAATACCGTAATTTTATCCGTAATGGGGAAATACTTGAAGCATCTTTGAAATAATGCATTTTGATTGAGATTTACAAGTAGAAAACACTATTGGGAATGATCGATCTCAGATAAGATGATTGATATCAGATGATATGGTGATCATCATCCGGAAAAACATTATTCAGGCCTGATTAGGTTTGATAGTGCATGATCTGGTCTGGATCATACCTAATCAGGTCTAATCAAAACTAGTTTCCTCATCAAAACACAAACTTACTCTAATTCACTATAAATTTATGTCTTTAATGCATTTTGATCGTGATTTACAAGTAGAAAACACTGCTAGGAATGATCAATCTCAGATAAGAAGATTGATATCAGATAATATGGTTGACATTATCTGGAAAAAAACACGACCACTTTCTTCCAAATCCATACTTACTATAATTTACCATAAATTCATGTATCGATTAAAGATGATCAGGTCTGAATAATAATCCCAGACAGTTAAAAATCAGGTACCCAGAATTGAATCTAAAGCTAATCATGAAAACCTCAGTAACAATCATCGAGAATGACGATATTCGAAAATTCTTGGCATCTTCCGGGGATCAACAAGTGCCATATTTCGGTCGAAAGGCCGCAGCGCCGCTCGTTCACCGCAAACGTGTCCGCACACCCAAGCCTCCATCGCTTCGAGATAAGCATGAACCTCGAAGGGGGTTGTAAATGAAAAGCACTAGGGTATGCTAATTGAGAGCGCGTCGAGTATGTCGTGCTTTTCACTCGAATGTGAAAGAGGAAAGCCAAGAGAAACTGGGAAGCTGGAAGCAGGACGGAGCGACCGTCTGTGCCTTTCCTCCGTGTGCGTGCGCGACAAAGGAAACGAGGAGAAGCGAGATGGAGCTTGAGAGGGTAAGGTGGCTATATACGCAGCCGTATAATACCGACCTATCTTAATGCGGATCGGTCTCCGGCGCACAAGTTATTCCATGACTAGGAATTAGTCCAAGCGAGACAACTTTGTTTCGTTAGACGAAACGTTTAAGCGAACACGCAATTTTAATTCGGCTCGATATACCCCGGAGGCACTCGAATTACAGCGTAATTGAAGGTTCATGCGCGAAGATAAAATACAACGTAGCGAGAGGCGAACTTTCTTGGATTCCCGAAGAATGCGCGCGGCGCTTACGTGCAGGTGCACCCAAAGTGGCGCTTTTTGGTTGATATGGAACGACACTCGACCGAATAACTCGTCCGTTTCTCTCTTTTCGCTGATCCAACTTGGAAATTAATCCGGCTCCGCGGTAAGAGCGAGGAATACAAAACATTTTTATGACAGGCGAACAACCGTTTCCCACAGCCGGAATGACAGTATTAAATTCGTCTGAATACATTCGACGACAACGAATAACAACGAACAACGCCGGCGGTGAAAAGCCGTTTGACGTTTACGACTACGTCGTCAGGAAGTCCTGGAAGGTGGCTAGCAGAAGACTATGGACTCTCGAGCGAGAAGCGCTGGCGCGTACTTAGCATGCATCCCCCGATACGATGGAATCCTTATTGTATCGTTGCACGTGAACGTAATGCACAAATGTGAACTCTACTGCAGGCTTGGTCTCAGTCCGGTGATGATAACTTCGTCTTCATAATCATACATATGGATGTACCGTGTTCGTTGGCTCGTAACCATATGCGCGTGTCTTCTTCTCCCATTTATCCGAGCGATGAGCAGAAGCTACCATCGCTAACTATCACTGGCGTAAAAACGATTTAAATATAAAACGATCAAGTATGATTTGACACGATTGAACGTGGTATGCACCGATCGCATCGAACCATTAATCATTAAAGCTGACTATGTTGACATTAAATTCATGATTTGTGATCAGATGATGTCGTATCCTATGGAACGATACTTGATTTGAGTATAGTCTTAAGTGAAATTGCAATATTTATATGAAACTGGTGCAGAATTGGTATTTTCAATTCTAATTGCGATAAAAATAAAAGCGGTTGTTGGAATGCAGAGTCGGACCATTTAAGAGTTGTTTTATCATTTTTAGTCCAGTGATAGTCTTGCGCGATGTAAAGATATTCAGATAGGACCATAAATAGATAGATACTTGGATCCAACCCCTTTCGACGGCCATGCATCAGTGCCCACATAAACGTCGCACGCTGGGTAAAGAAGGGCCCATAAAATCCGTCCTTGCGGACGCGATAAGACTTATCTACGTTCCTCTAATTGAAAGTTAATTGGTCCAGGAGTTAGAACCGAGAGCGGTAGATCTGCCCGGCTGGCTCAGCCCGGGGCGGCAATTTAGGAACTCGCAATGCGCTACCACCTGCAATAATGAGACCCTATCTTGCCCTGGCGTAACAACACCGGCAACTTCTCGTACCCCATTCTTCTGCTCAGCTTCCTCCTCCCAGAAACTTCTCGATATAGTCCTCGCTTTATTGTGGCACGTATTACGCGTGCACATTTCGAGCCCGGAAACCGGGCCGCGACTAATAAACTGCCCTCTTACCTTTCCCCGAAGTTTCGTGTGTGCGTCAAGCGATTAGCATCGAACTATTAACTCGCCTCGAGATTATTTCTCCAGGAGAACACACGAGTTCATTATGCTTGCCGCTGAATCGTTACGCTTAATTACACTTGGGAAATTAGTTTACATGCGGAGACAAATTTGATAAATTAAATTCGAGTCGTCGATGTTTTCTACGTTTTGCATAAAAACAATAACTTTTACAGTGACAAAGACATTTCCATTTCAGATGGTTATCTGCCCTGAAACGTATTTCTTATCGTTTGTAAAATCCACATTTCGCATTAAACATGTCGACTTTCGTTTTGTTTACACATTGATTGAATCCAGAGTCAAAAAATTAAGTTTTCACACGGAAATGAATCTTCTTGTCCACCAGAATGATCGTTGTACCCACATGCGATATTTCGGGTGAAATTCGAACGGAACATTCCAAGGGCAAGAAACCGAAGTTGCCAATTCAGTGGCAGAACTGCGAGGAATGCGAAAATATGTAACACGAGGGTTAGCTGTGTAAGCGTATGCAGCCTCCTGTAATTTTTCAAATTGCATCCCAGTAGTTCGCCCCCGACCTTCTGTCCCGTGAAACGGAAACGTTGTTGGCCCTCTTCCTCGGCAGCGCGCGACGTCAGTCAGCCCGATATGCTGGGGGAAAGCCAACTACCTCGCTAACGAGAAACGAAGTTATTTTAGGGTCGCTAGCGTCGAAAGGAGTTCGAGCGATAATAATAACAATAATCAAGCACGCGATTCGCGTTTATTGTCCACGATTATTATGTCTCATTTCTGCAGCGCTCTCCCCTAAAACCGCGCCCCCTCGAAAGTAAACGCCGACAATAAATAATAACAAACGAGTGAATTATCGCTCGGCGGAGCGAAATAAATAGGCCCGAAGAAGTTGCGCGATAAGGCGCGGAAGCAGCGAAAGATAGAGTGAAAAATGTTTGTTTCTAATGGAGCCGCGGAATTCGGTCAAATTTTTCATTCGCGATTCGAACCCGCGCGATAAAAATTCGTTTCCCAACGTTTCCCGTTTCATGAACACGAGGCGCGATAAAAAATACGGCTAATATTTAGCGTGAATTACGAGCGTCGTCGCAAGGCGATTAGCTCTCTCCCTCGGACCGTTCCTTGTCAGCAGATATTGGTGTAATTTTTTTCCTCCCCCGGCGCACCCTGGCAGAGGTCTTTGTCGCGATGTTGCTCGTGTTTTAAGGCACCCTTCGGCCCTCCTTAATTATTCCTTGGCATCTCCCCGTGGTCCCGGAAAAAAGCCGATCTCGCCCGTAACTTTGTTGCGATCTCGTTGACACTGGCAAGGGGCGCCTGTCAAATTCCTCGCCAAGGGGAACTATTTGTCTAGACTAGTGTCGCTGTTCCGTCATTTATTATTTCTTATTCGCTCTATCCCTTTTTTTCCATGAAAGAACCGAGCTTGTACACTCAAAAAATGAATTCGAAATCCTCAAAGTTACAATATTATTTGTGCAAGACAGCTTTTGAACATAAAAGATAGGAATTCCACGATAATTTGTCAATTAGCAGCGCGAGAGGAAGGCGCGAAAATAAGTTATCAATGAAACAAGTCGAGACAACTTGATCAATGAGAAAAAGCAGTTCACACTCGAGTGCGCTGAAAGAGAACGAGTACGAGGTAACAATTACGCGAAATAATTGTGCAGCGATCGATAGAGTATGCATAGGGCAATTTCATTTGTCTAATTGAAATGCACCGGCGCGCTCGATTGTGTTGCTCACTCACGACTCGCAGACGCGGACGATCAGAAGCAAACAATCAAGTTGTCAGTTCGAATCTCTGGCGCGCCTGGAACGGTCAATCGTGCGTTCGTCGATAGAAAAAAAAAAAAAAAAAAAAGGGAAAAAGAGACGAGAAAGAAAAAAACAACGCAGAAATAATTAACCTTGATTCCGCTCCCCAAATTGAAGATCTTGCCGGTCGGCATCATTTAGCTACAATTTCTATCGCTTTTTGAAGCCGGTCCGCGCAAGTCTACGTCCAAATTATCTATATTATCCACTACGGGTGGCGTGGGGGGGCAGAGGGGTGTGTGGAGGGGAGTGCTTGCTAGGGCTGACACACATCCC
>JABFQM010001846.1:0-18277 GCA_022816865.1 Zelostemma sp. ZL-2020
TTAATCGACAATAGTTTATTACAATATTCAATTGCCAATTTCAAAATTTTGAATAATTTAAAAACAGTATTTTAAAGTAATATAAATAAACAAATAGCTCACTTTATAAAAAAAATAAAATAACGAACAAATTTTGAAAATTTCAAAATTTGCACTCCTTGGTTTTTTTTTAATGGCCGGATAAATAAACAAATCGGATGTGCCGTTTATAAATAAATTAAAAATCGGGTAAAACCTGTTTTACAGTCAAATTATCACGTAAAAAATGAACTCAATTTATTGTAAATAAAAATAGGACCAAAATACATTAATTTCGAGTTTTTTACAAGTTAAAAAAAATTGCATGCTTTTTCAAAATAATGAAAAATGATGGAAAATTTGCAGTCATTGTAAATGGCGTTAAAAAAATTGAAGCCAAATCCGGTCCTAAAGTTTGCCGAAATTTCGAGATCTTTAAATTAATCGAGTTTCAATTTGCAGGTTCCCGTTTTATTACGAGATCAAAATCGTTCTCGTGCTGTGGATGCTGAGTCCAGCTACGAAAGGCTCGAGCATTTTGTATCGTCGCTTCGTGCACCCTGCACTCCTTCGACGAGAAGGAGAAATTGACGAGGCTATTGCGCGAGCAACCGAGCAAGGTTACACCGCAGTCCTTCAACTTGGCAGCAAAGGTGTCAACTATGCTACCACGGTTCTCATGCAGACTGCAATTAAGGTGAGCCTCTTTCAACCCCAATTTGTTTGGTCTTGTTCCTTTATTTTTTGAAGAAAAATCTGTCGCCATTTCAAGTTGCGTGTTATCATTTCCATAACGTCAAAGATTCTTCCGAATGAAAATGTCGATTCCGTTGTTATTTCAGACGAAAAAGAAATGAAATCCATGAAAATGAAATTTTAACGAAGCCTTGTTTATATAATTTCAAAGTCAATAAATCTTGAATGAGAAATTCGTTGGAGTAATGCAGTAACTCGAAGCAGCTTTTTGTATCGCATGCCAATCACTAATTTGTTTGATTTCTGTTTTTTTAAATTCATTTTTCCTATCATCGCCCTGCCCTCGATTAATTTCCTCGCACATTCACGACAAAAACTCGACAAATCTAACCGTCATTGTCCACTAACCATGGATTCGCAACCGATCGCTGGGGCGAAAGAACCTTCCAAGTATTTCCTCGAAAAGTGGCCTTCCTGCCAGTCAATCGGACTTGGCGATTTCTAGCTCAGCCCTCCGAACAGTGACCGACTGCGGAAGTGCCAGCAACAGTAACTCCGAGATTTGGACTGGCCGCGACGAACCGGATGCTGCCGAATCTCTGAAAGACGAGGATTTCAGCGTCGAGCAATACCTTCAAGATACCGAGGACCGCGCATATGAAGATTTCGTGATAGATAACGATGAAAATATGAACCAAGATGAGGAGGTCGAGGTCGAGGTTTTAGAGGAAGCACCGCGCAAGAAAAAACGCTCTCGCTCTAGACCAGTAAAAAGGCAGGGAGTCAGAACTAGGAAAAAAGCGCAGCAAAAACTCGAGTCCGATTTCAGCGACAATTGAGTCCGATTGAGTTTACCGCGGTGGCGTTTTTTCTTGTTTTCGAATAGAGAAACGTTGTGAGGGTACAACTGATGGTTCAAGGTTTTTTGTTTTGTTTTTTTTTTAGATTTTGTTAATCATTACTCGATCATTGTGATAAGGTAGAAAATGAATTCGCAGTTACCATCAGTTTGTATTTATAATCGAAAAGACTGAGATGAACGGGTTGAAAAGACAAGAGCGCACAGCTTTCGAGTTTCTTTTTTTTTTTTTTATCGAATTCGTCGAGTCTTTATCTTTGAAAATATTTCGAGCGTTGCGAAAGCGTCAGTTTTACGTTCGATTGACAGCTGCTAGTCGGTTTCGAATTCAGTAATCCTTTGTAATAATGAATTATATTTTGTTTGACTTTGTCGATATGCAAAACTTTGGGTGCCAATTTGAGTGCCTTAGTAACAATTGCAGTCTAACGCAAAGAGAATGAAATTTTATTTATCGTGAAAACTAAATTTAGTAAATTATATTTTGGCCAGAACTTTGAGTTGGTAATTATTGCAATAGAAATTAAATGTACAGACTAACACATTTTTTGCGCTTCGCTAATCCAGGACTCTCTTTGCGCGCAGTCTGTAATTATTATTGTTGTCATAGATATATTTATACTCTAGTTTGTAAGGAATTTTTATACCTGTTCCCAAAGATCCTCAGAATTATAATTTCCTTTCTCTTTTCAATAAATGCATATTATTAATTTTTACGCCTTCTTTATTATCATTGGCTTTTTACCATCACCATTTCAGTATTAATTTTCGTCCGGCACTCGCTGCTTTACATTTTTACAGTACTTGATAATATCGAGCAAAGGCCAGCATTAATGACTGATTACTTACACGAATAATTAATCATTAGTTAAATGTCACTTGAGCTGTAAAAGAAACGCTTGATGCACCGTATAATCGAGTCGTCATTTGACAAAGAAAACATTATCCTCGTCGGTGACGGCAGATAACCCATTAACTCTTTTTTGTTGGTAAGATTTCGTTTTATTTTGATATGTACTTTTGTTATGAGCCCTTTGGATCAATGAACGCGATTTTATCGAGCGACGTTTGCAGGGCGGCGGAGGACTGGTGCAGCAGCTCAAGAAGAGTTATAGTCTGAGTGATTTGACAGGTGAAAAGGAAGATGAAAATAGAATCACGTCCAATTCACTTGACGAGACCGATATGGAAGGTACTTAACTTTTTATTGTTTCGATGAATAAATTGTGCCGGCATTATCGACCGGCGAAAAAATTTTCTTCCACGTTGGGACTTGATTTTTGTTGCTTTTGTAGCGATGCCTCGTCGAAGGGAGCGCGTTGGGCGAAGGGGATACAGCCCTCGGCGAACCCAGTCGAGTAGTAATAGAGTAGAAATGTACTTTTCCGAAGTCGACGTTCAAGTACGACAACCGAGCCCCAAAGAATCCGTAGTTAGCTTAACGTAAGTTTCTTTTTTCATTATTTCGAAGCGAATCGTTTTTAAAACTAAAACGTTTTTGTAATATTTGCAGTAATATCAAGTCTTCGGAAGACATTTCCAGCGGTTACAGCAGCGGCGAAGCTTTACACACGCAGCGCATAATAACCCAAGGAGAAACATTGGTGAGGACGGCAAGCGTTGGTGCTAAAACGCGAGCGAAGCAGCCTCGTTTAGCAACGAAGAAAATGCCCGAGGTAACTTTCCGTTTTTATTACGAAAATTAGTCCTAAAAATGAGTTTAACGTTGAAAAATTATTGTTGAAATTCCGAACGTTGGCGGGAACTTTTGGAATACCGCATTCACACAATTATATTGATGACCTTTTGAAGGAAGAGGAGGAGTTTCCAAACTACAGCAGTTCTTCGTCAGACGGCGATGCGTCCTCCGTAAATCCCTTGACATTCCTCAATGCCGAGGAAGCACTGAAAATCCTGTCATTCCTTTCTCAGCGCGCGGCTCGTGGCGATTGCGTAACAATCGAATGCCCGAGTACAAACTGTATTCCAGAAGTCGTGAAAACTTTGGCGGAACTGGATCAAATGGAAAATAAGTCGAGAGAGTCAAGCGTGGAATCGTACTCCTTGGCCGATTCCGGGGACAGTTTTACTTTGACCGAAAATGTTGTAACCGAAATCGAAAATACGGAGTTTTCGGAAACGAAGAGAGACGAGGAATTGTGCCAGGAAAAATGTGACGAATTGAAAAAGCTTTTGGATAACGCGAACAAAGCTGCCTCGGACATTTTGTCGTCTCAAGAAACACTTTTGGAGGACGACGAAAAAATTGGCGATGGCGCGACTCGCGCCGGCAAATACCACAAAAAGCCAGCGCCGAAAGCTCCGGTGGTGAGCGGAAACGATTTCGAAGAAGATTCTCAGAAGACTGTGAAAGCCACTCTGGTAATAAAGAGCGGAACTTTGACGACGATTACCAAAATAAGCGATACCGAGGACGCGGCTCAGCGAAAAAAGCCAGACAAATCTTCGCGCACGAAAGACGGCTTCTCGAAACTGTTGACTCTGCCCAAGAATATTTTTCATCATACTTTTCACAAAGATTCGGAGGAGAGCCAAAAACGTTCTCAATCCCCGAGTTTGACAGAAAAAAGTAAGGATTCGGTAAGCGACAAAGAAATGGACGTGGAGAACATTTTGTTGCGAGCAGCGACGGACGATGGAAAATCCGGGACCTACGTCAGTCTTCGCTCCGACAGCATCGATAATTGCCCCTTTGTTTCGTCGAACCCCGAAGATCCAGTCGGCGAAAATGCCGCTAAAAACTTAGGTCAAAGCCAGGGAGAAAAAGGTAGAGAGAAAATTCTGATCAGGCAGCTGTCGCAATCACCTAGCAGACGCTCGAAGCAAACTTTTCGCGACGTCGACTGATTTCTCGATTCGTGGGCTTTAATGACTGTCCTCGATTACATTAATCGTATGGCATTTACTTTCGTGTGAACACATTTTCGAAATCCCGAAACTAATCCCTACGAACGTTTTATTTATGTACTAATGAACACGTTTTTATTGGCATTTGGTTTTCAGCTTTGTCTAATTCTGAAGTAATTTATTCGGTGTTGGATAGAGTATTAAATTCTGTTGTTTTTCTTTTAGATTTCCAGTTTCGCCACGTTACCTCGCAGTAAGAAGCCCGTGAAGAAGAAAAGTCCATGAGATTTATCAACGGCCGGTCGCATTAAAGAATAGGAACGAACTCTTTCGGCTGCGATTCCGGAAGAGTCCTTCGATTCGTCCTTGATGAAATCAGGGGCGAAACCCCAAACGACGGTCAACTGCAGGCGCGATTCGCAGTTGACGAACGAGGTCTCGGAATCGAGCGTAGCGACTCGATCATTGCAAGCTTTTCAAAGTCGCTATACTTTCTCAGCTAAAAGTAATCAAAAGAGAAAGAGGTTCATCGATCGAGAAATTCGATGCGTAGAGCAATATCATTAGGAAAGACTTTATTGCTCATTAGTCTCTTAAAGTGTACCTCGCTTTTGTATTTTGATCTTCGTGAACTAATCATGAATCTGTTGAGTTTAAAAATGAGCTTCGAATTGTAGTTTATTGAAAGTTGTTATAAATCTTAGTCTTGATATTTTCGTAAAAGAATTAGTTTTTCATTTCTAAATACTTGTTAATTAACCAAATGCGTTATTTTAATTCGAAATTTGTGAAAATTTCTCTTCCATGTACTCTATATTTGTTAACAAAATAATTTGTTCCGTCTAGCTTCCAACAGTTTTTGCCAAGAGTCTGTCAATAATTGAATATTCGTACTTGTGATTTATGCAAACGCTAACTAATATCAGAGAATGATTAAAGCGAAACAGCTCACTGATAATTCTAGTCAGTTTTGACAACATTTAAGCGACTCGTATGTGATACGTGCCATTCTGAAAAGTCTCGTTAATTTTTTCTGCAAAAGAATTGCAACGGTCGATCATTTTTTTGACAAAGTACCTAAATTAAAAATGTCCCAGTTGTAAGCAGACAATAATGTAAACTTTTTATAGGGTTTGAACTAAACTGCGCCAATTTCAAATTGTTGTACGTATGCAAAATAATTCAAAGTTTTAGTATAAGAAAAATGTTTTCAGTTTTGATGTTTTATTCCCGAGTAATAAAATGTGTCTTTTTTCTGTACTTCGTAAAACTGTAATTTCAAGACATATCAACTGTATAAAAAATGTCTTTTTTCGTGTAATTTATGTTAAACTTTATTTCAAGTGCGCCAGAAAAGAAATTTGTTAAAATTCAGACTACGTATTAGGGCTTTAGATTAAAAAACACCGGCTTATTCATAGTTCGATACAGTCCCACTTTGGACATTTTGCTACTCGACAAATACTATCTTAAACGCTGAAAAACTGAAAAGTAAAACGAAAAGAATGTAAAAAATGTTCACTGTTCAAGTGCCCCGAGCCATCCTTACTTTTCAGTGCCATGTAGCAAATAAAAATGATAAACATTGAGTAATATCGCACATACAACATATATTCAACTATATCATTGCGAATAGCTAATCAACGCATTGAAATAATCATGATTATTTTACCATCACTTCTCAATCATAATGTCCATCATTAAAATATTGTTGATGCAATTTCTTTTCTACTAAAAATTGTGAAATTGTTGAAAAAATGACATGCAGGACATGTGCGCACGACAAGTAATTAAGCAAAAGGAGATTTATTTAATGTTGTATGATCAGTAAAGTCTATTATACATTACGCTGCGAGCGATCGTTACATATATTTATTGTCAAAAAATGCTCATCCATCCAGAAAACGATTCTATCATTATTCTACAATCGTTGGACTGACTTGTGTATAATTGTTAGATATTATTAACTGTTTTTATTCTTACAATGGATCCCGCGCAAAGTTAAAATCGTGTGACAGTATTTTAAGAACGAGTAACGTCAATTTGCAAAAGAGAAAAAACTGTAATTTTGTCAAAAGGGAAAACTGATCGAAATATTGAATTTCATATCAGTAGTTTTGCTTTTACAAAACTATTCGTATAATAGGTATTGCGAGTTATTAATCAAGTTACTTTTTGACAAAAAGTACCCTCCATAAAATGACATCGATATCTGAGCTTCTAGCAATCACTCTTTTGTAACAAAAATAATGAGAAGAAAAGAGTTGTTCTGTATTTGAAATTTGGGTACTGATTAAAAAGCACATGAAAGTGCCCGGTTTCTTCTATTTGATGCCAGACTGGATTTTAGATAAACTGTAGCACAAATATGCTGAGCGAGCTTTGTTTATTACACTAACAATCTTGTTGAATTTGAAGGGATTCGTCCTGATACTGGAATTTTCAAAATTATTTTATAAGACTAATGTTAAGCAGAATGTGAGTTGAAAAATGTGTATATTCTGAATATACAAGAATGCATGTAGACTGAGTTGCTGTGTCAATAAAACAATCTTTGGCCAATACACAAGTTTTCAATAGTTTCCATTTTTTTATCAATTTGAAAATTGAAGAATGAAAGATGAGGAAAATAGGACGGTAATTTTTTCTGATTCATTGGATTCATATGAACTAAAAATCACTGCGATTTCTATCTAAGGATTTCAGGTTTTGAGAGTCACTGACCACCCTAAATAAAATGCAATTGTCAATTGATTATAGTTTAATTCGTACATTTTCATGTTTGTTCAATTGGTAAGTCAAACTACATATTCTATCTTATAATCATAAATTTGCAAGTTTGAAGCTTAAAATGTTTCACGCAATCAATTCGTGATTTTTTGTCAAAAAAAAAGTTTCTATATAAAAGTCATTGAATTAAATTTTTACAGGGCTTCAGAAGTGCTCATGGATTTCTTCTTTTTTTTCTTTTTGGGCACTTCCTCTTCTTCTTGCGTACCGTTTTTGTCAGTGATGCCATTGGTGCTTTCTCCATTTTCCAACTTCCGTTTTTTATCCTTCTTTTTCTTTTTCTTCGGAGATTCTTCTTGCTCCTTGGTAGCCATTTCTATCTTCTCCACTTCGTCAAGTGCCTCTTTCATGACATCAATATTTTTCTTCGGCACATCGCCTGTATCGTAAAACTTCAGTCTATCTTCAACCTGCTGCCGAAGTTTCTCCCCAAAGATGTTGGTTGGAGTTTCGGAAAAACAATCGATCCTCGACGCGATCGAACATTTATTCGCCAAATAGCGGGAGATCCTTCCCTTGTTCTTCGTCCCAGCTCTGCCAATGAACGTCGAATGGAACAACAATCCATATTTAGGAGTGTTTCCTTTGGTTTTCAAAGCTCTAAAAAGCGCCTTTTCTGCCCCCAAAATTTGAACCGTAGAAGCTGGATACTTGGCCAAATTCGTCAAAGAACCGGCATGAGCGATGAGCCTTGCGCCAACTTGATCTCCAATGAGAGTAGCCAAATTTGGAGCGACACCCGTCATTTTGGCCTTCAAATACTCCGCAAGTTCTTTTCTATAATCGGCGAGTGCGATTACGCGTCCGGCGAACATTTCGATGTTCAATAAGTCAATTGGGCTGATGTCCATTCCCATCGATGATTTTGAGGCGTCGATAATAGCTTGTGCCTTGGCTCTGTCCATGATAACTTCTTCCAGTTCATCCAATTTTTCGTCCGTCAGATCCTTGCGGTTCTTTATGAACTGGGCGGTTTTTGAAAACATGTAATTGTCTGGAACAATCTTCACCAACTCTGGGAAGTGGTAGCTGTACCACTCTCTGTAAAAAATTAACTTTGTTTAAATTTTGTACATAATTATGTCTTCTCAAAATCGAAACGTTGAAAATTTATACCTTATCCGCATACTGAAAGTATTAATATCTTTATCAAGCTGATCCAGTAGCGCGATACTCTGGATAATCATGTTATCCACCCTATGCACATTGAACTTTACTTTGGCCCTGGAGTAACTGTGGCCAAGTCCAAGCTGAGCTACCCCAGAGCTTTTGGCGGTAAAACCCTTCACCAGATTGGGGAAATGGAACCGTATGCCCCGCAGGATTTCCGGAACAGCTCCGGTGTGGTCACATTTGATATTTAAAGCCTCGGTTATACTGGCACCGAGCTTAGGATCTCCGACGCCGAGAACAATTGTTTCCTTTTTTCCAGGTTTCGGTATACTCGAGTCCAAGAAATTCTTCAGGTCCTCGGGTATGATTCCTTCCGATATGCTGTTGATACTCTCCAGCGCTGCCAAAGCCGTTTTGAATGGCAAGAAACCGGTGAGTTTAACGACCTGGTTGAATCGACCCAAGTCTGTCACAGATGCCTCTACCTGGGGAAGAAGCATCCCCACTTCTTCGAATTCTCTGACGCTGAACACCGAATAGCCAGCGGCATGTTCAAACAAGATGAAAAGTTTCGCCTGAAAATACATTGATCGGATTAATTATTCATTCCGTAATCGATTTTTATCGATTTTCTGATAAAAAAGGGTCGACAAGTTATCGAAAATCACTGTAAAAATGTTACTTCTTCAAAAATATACCATTTCCGAAAGAATTTCTAATTTGGAAATATTTGCATATGAACAGTTTAGAAATTGCAGTAGATAAAGTTTGTAGACTACAATGTTTACAAACATTTGTTGTTATTTGTAGTTTGATGCAAGAATAAAATATTGACAGTGCGAGATTCGTGTTTTTTAGGTTAGTTTGACACTCCACGCGCCGTTATTGTTGGATTACCCGAAAAGTACAACAAACACTATATAAAGATTTAAATCGTATCTGTAAATTATGTTAGAGGAGAAATTATGATATTCACCATTTTTTGTATGCTTTCCTTGACTCTCAATGTTATAAATTACCACATGTTGCGTAGGGTTGAGGTCTTTTGCGGAATTTTATCGGAAAAGACGGAAACGGAAACTGCAGGCATTAACCGACCGCTGAGGTCACGTGGTCACTGGCGGCATATTTAAATTTCATGATTCAACTTTAAAAGAGAAGAGAGTTGACAAAATTAATGAAATTTCACTGATTCAAACTTAGCGAGTGTGTCAAGCTGATGAAATCTTAAGTAGATCGAAGGTGCAGTTATACGATTTGACTTTAAATAAACGAGTTTTTAACATTTCCAGCGACTTTCAATAAAAAGGTAAATATCGAGCTGACCAATTGCAATCGCTTGTGAAAAACGAATGCCATTACAACACTATGGCAAAATTATTTGAACTAATTGTACAACTAAGAGTTGTTTAAAAAACGATAACGAAATTCCGATTCTGCGTTTCATTGCGGTTGGCGGTCGGTAATATTGCGCTTCAACATTTAAACATTTTATCGATCATTTTCGACTGTTCTCCATTCTCGACGTTCAGTCTTTGTAAAAAACCTGTGTTGTCTTTATAAAAACGTTTGTCAACATTAAAAACAACAACAAAGTTTCTCGACAAAGCTGAGTTTTGTATACTTCGGTGTTTATAAAATCGTATTCTTCTGCTTTATCGATAGAAGAAAGATTTCCCGATTTTGAACAGGTTAAGTTTTGGCACGTGCCAAGGTTTTTTCGCAGTCACTGTGCCATCCAGCTTTTTCGAATTCTCCAAGAATGGATGTAGAACCGGGACAGCTCAGCGATGCTGATGAAGATAAAGTGACGTATGTTAATTGAATGTTTTTCAACTCTAAAGAAGGAAAATCATTATTGCATTTTGTTGCGTAGTAAATCAACTTACGTCACATTCAATAACGTAACATTATTATACGACTTTTTCAGTATTTTCCACGTTTTGTTCATCCCAATATTCATTTTTATCAATTTTTTATCCAGTAAACAAGTTTCAATCGTGTTTTTTTTATCACACTTGTTTACCTATCTTTATCTAACGACGCATAAGCGTTACGAAATTTCGACTTTTTTTCCGAAAACTGATCTTTTTGTATCAAATCTCAATTGTAACTCAATATGAAACTCATCCATCTTCGCGCACCCTGAAAATAAATATTTCGAGCTCTTGTATTCGTATCGAATTTCATGTTGAAAAAAACGAGTGAAGAAAAATGAATGCATTTCTGATATATCTGTATAATTTAAAAAATATTGTTTGAAAAATTTTATTCTCAATACCAAATTCTTTTTTAAGGAATATCAATACATTGAAGGGAAGGCCAATGTTCAAGTCGGCGCCCACTGAAGAATTGAAAAAACTTACCCTAGATTATTCAGACGAGGTCAACGAGAACGATTACGAGGAGGACGATTACGACTGGGACTGCGAGGAAGATGGCACGGGTTGCAGGCAGAGGATCAGAAACACAAACGTGAAAAATGCCAATAGTCAAGGTGCATCGACCAAAATATCCAGTTATCAACCCAACGATAAACTTTTTCGAAGGTACTTTGGAACTCCAAAACATAAATAATGTCACATTCTAAAGATGTCATTTTTTAAAGATACGCCAACAAGATCAACGTCGAGAGGTACGAAGGCCCGCCACTGCCGGGGCACGCTTCAAATGCCTTAATCGAGAACGCGAAACGCTTCGAGAAGGGTCGCATTCGAAAGAAAGACAAACATGACCGTGCTACGGTTGAACGCGTCATGGATCCGCGCACCAGATTGATCCTTTTCAAACTCCTCAACCAGGGAGTCATTGGAGAGATAAACGGTTGCATCTCCACAGGGAAAGAAGCAAACGTGTACCACGCGGTATCGAAAACCGGCATGGAATTCGCCATCAAAATATACAAAACATCGATTCTCGAGTTCAAGGACCGAGACAAATACGTCACTGGCGAGTTCCGGTTCCGACACGGCTACTGTCGCAGCAATCCCCGTAAGATGGTGCGTGTTTGGGCCGAGAAGGAGATGCGAAACTTGGTCAGACTGCAACAGAACGGCGTGAACGCTCCGAAGCCAATTTTGCTTCGCAGCCATGTTCTGCTCATGGATTTTGTCGGCACTGACGGACAACCCGCGCCAAAACTCAAGGACGCGGTCCTGAAGGAATCCAAGCCCAGGAAACTGTACAGGGAATGCGTGGAAACGATGTGGAGAATGTATAACAAGTGCAAGCTGGTGCACGCCGATCTCAGCGAGTACAATTTGCTCTATCGAGATTCCTCCATTGTGGTCATCGACGTCTCGCAGTCGGTCGAACACGATCATCCCATGGCGCTCGAGTTCCTCCGGAAAGATTGTACAAACATCACGGGTAAACTTCGTATTCGGAAACTTTCGTAGGAATAATTGGAATAATAAATAATAATAATTCTCAATTCGTTTTCAGAGTTCTTCAAAAAGTTTGATGTCGCGGTGATGACGGTCAAGGGATTGTTCGATTTTATCGTGGATCCAACGGTGACGGAGTCGAACATGGACGAGTACCTCGATGTAGCTTCGAAGAAAATGCAGGAAGAGGGATCTCAGGAAATGTCAGCGCAGGAGCAAATCGATGCACAAGTTCACAAGCAAGCGTACATACCTCAGAGACTCTCCGAGGTAATAAATTTTGCTTGTTCTTAAAGGAAAAAATCGACGTGCCGAATTTTGTAAAACTAAAACTTTGTTTTCTGTTCAGGTAATTGATATAGAACGTGATATAAGACTCGCGAAAGCCGGGAAAACGGATCTGGTTTACAAAACGATAGTAGGCCTGAAAAGCGACCTATCAAAGCCGGCTCTGTTGCCGGAAATTCTCAACGATTCGAAATCGGGTTACGAAAATTCCGAGTCGGAAGAGGACTCTAGCCAGTGCTCGGAGGACGAGGACGACGAGGATAAAGAATCGAAATTTGTAAACTCTGCCCGGCCTCGAGACGAGACTCTCGAAGACAAGAAAGTGAGCTGATCATTAAAAGTTTTTGTTGCGAATCATAAATGGTGGGAAGATTTTGGTATTGATTTTCTTCTTACCTGTTAGGCTCGGAAGAAGGCGACAAAGGAGCAGCAGGCGGAGAAGAGGAAAGTAAAAGTAAAAAAGCACATTAAAAAGAGAAGAGAGAGAGCTCTGAAAAATAAATGAAACCATTTCTTCATCTCGAAGCGATGTATCTTCATTTTATTCCAGCGTTCTTACCTTACCCTTTCTTCGTGCCTATCAAACCCCCCTCCCCCCTTTTTCTTTTCCCTCACTTACATTCCCCAATGTGCGAATCCGGGAGTCTTTTTTCCAAATTTTCCCAGTCTTTTTCCTCTACCCATGTAAAAACTATTTATAATATGTATTGCGAGTCATAAATCAAGTTACTTTTCGACAAAAGTACTCTCCATAAAATGACATCGGTAGCTGAGTTTCTAGCAATCACTTTTTTGTAACAAAAGTAATGAAAAGAAAAGCGTTGTTCTGTATTTGAAATTTGGGTACTAATGAAAAAAGCACATAAAAGTGCCAAGTTTCTTGTATTTGATTCCTGACTGGATTTCAGATAAACTGTAGCACAAATATGCTAAGCGAGCTTTATCCATAACACTCACTACCTTGTTGAATTTGAAAGGATTTGTCCTGATCCTGGAATTTTCAAGTGTATTTTATAAGACTAATTTTAAGTGGAATGTGGGTTGAAAAATGTAATGTGAAAGCGTGTATAATGTTTCGAATGTACAAGAATGCATGTAGACTGAGTTTCTGTGTCAATAGAATAATCTTAGGTCAATACACAAGTTTCAAAGTTTCCATTTTTCAATCAATGTTAATAACAATATGAAAATTTAAGAAAGATTATAAAAAATGGAACGGTAATTTAGTGTATAGGAAAATAGTAGGCCTGAAAAGCGACCTATCACAGCCGGCTGTGTTGCCGGAAATTCTCAACGATTCGAAATCGGGTTACGAACATGCCGAGTCGGAACAGGACTCGAGGGTATGCTCGGAGGACGAGGACGACGAGGACAAACAATCGAAATTTGTAAACTCTGCCAGGCCTCGAGACGAAACTCTCGAAGACAAGAAAGTGAGTGGATCATTAAAAGTTTTTGTTGCGAATCATGAATGGTGGAAGGAAGGTTTTGGTATTGATCTTTTTCTGGACTTTTAGGCTCGGAAGAAGGCGACAAAGGAGCAGCAGGCGGAGAAGCGAAAAGTCGTAAAAAGCACGCCAAAAAGAGAAAAGGGAGGGCCCCGAAAAAGAAATGAACCCATTTCCTTGTCTCAAAGCGATGTATAAATGTGTAATAAAGTTTTATATAAAGCATGGGTATTGATCGCTTTCTGCCCTTTTCGAAAGTTCCTCTCGGGCTTCTCTCATGTTGTTTACAACTGGGCAGTAACGCTTTAATAAGACTCGGTTGAATAATTGTGATAAAAATCGAGTACTTGTAGGAAGTAAGGAATTTTTATTCTTACTTGTGGGCCCCAGTTTGTCGACACCCTCGTGTCGACAAATGCCGGGCAAAAACGCACTTTTATTGATGTTGCATGACTTTTCCGAGGTCCCTGATTTCACTTTTTCGAAAAAACTCTGGAACCTCGGGAAATGTCTGACTCAGTTTCCGTTTTGATCTTGCATCAGACGGTTAGCAATAATAGCAAAAAAACGGTATTACAGGCCCTACATACTCAAACGGTACTTTCGGCAGCAAAACGTACGGTTGAGTTTCGATCTAATATGATACCGTAACAAGAGGGCTGCACTCGAACGTTAATGATGCCGTGTAAGTACGAGTACTCGAGGCCTTACAATGGTGACCCAGACTCCCACGACGCACGAGTTGTAAATAAACTTCTCGGGGGTGAGTGGAAGAGATTAAGGTCGACATTCGTTTGGAAAACATTTACAAGATTGTGCAAAAAGAAAAATGTATAAAGCAACGATAAAATAGTAGCAAGCGCATAAATCGGTTGAGAAAAAAAGAAACGAGTGCTTGAAGATGTTAAAACGACAGATTTCCTTTTCAAAGAAACTTTAATCGCCGTTTTCTTTTTCCATCACGTTTACAATTCGATTTCCACGGAACGAGAGGAAACATCGTGTCACTGCTATAACAATCTACGAGAAACCCCAAATTTGTCAAAATTTCGAATCGCTATACGCCGCAAATCCTACACATCGCGTAGAAACAGTGTTGCCTTTGGTGAAAAAAGTCTTACGTTACTTTACAGATATTATACTTTTGTTCCAAACGCCTCTTACAAAATGAAACGAACGAATGAAGAACAACGAAAATCAGCTCTCCGGCTTTTACAGTTCCCAACATCGAGCTTATTTACAACAGTTTCAAACTATAATTATTTCTTGTTACAAAAAGCGTACAAGCATGAAAACATACATTGCGCAATATTGGCTAATACAGTACGGCATACGACAATATAAATCGTGTAAAAGTTTGCTTCGAGTTCTTCGTACTTTGGATGGAAAAAATGCGTGAAATGCAAAAGCCAATTGGGCACGCGTGCACGTTTTGGCGATAATAATTCGTTACAATTAGCGACAAAGGAACGTGAAAAGAATGAGGCGAAAGCTGTGACGGCGAACGAGATGTCGATGAGACGTGCCGAAAAAGGCAACACTGCGTAGAAAAAGTGCTTTCACACGTAATGACCCGTCCCGGTAAAACTACATTAACCTAAGGTTTGGTGTAAAGAGGAGCATTTGCCAAGAAATTCTAAAGAAATGCAGATCTGTGACCTAAAAATGAGAATACATTTATTTCGCCTTTTATGATCAATCCAATCTAGGTCACCAGAAATACAAGTACTTTTCACTTTGTTGTTTCATATTTAATAATAAACGACTGTGGAGGAATTATTTTTAAATTGAATTATATATATATAATATATATTACATATATATTATGACTGAACCACGGACACATTTAATGTATTATCACCCGGCGTACTGTTGAGTTTCGAGTTTTCATCGTCTCCATCTTTTTTTTTCACATTTTTTTATTAATTAATTCATTTATTTTTAAGTAACAGCGCTAAAATGACGCGCCAAATGCCAGTCTTCGTATCGTCTCATTCGAGCTGGCATTTTAGGAAATGCACGGATCGATTCTTCATATCTATCCTTCGTTCTTCGTGATTAACAGAAAGTAGTGGTGTCGACGTTTATTATTTTACTTGTTTTTTTTTAATATACGATTTTTTTTTGGTTTTGGAAGGCAGAGTTTATACGAAGTGAAAGAATAGAAGGCAGAACGCGTTATAATCCTGTGCACGTTAATAATGTGACAAAAAACATCGATAGGAATGTCGAGGGTTCGGTCCAAATGTTTCAATGCCTTTCGCCAAGTATTTTCATTTTACTGCAGTGAGCTTGACAATTTGGAATACAAATCAACGGTTCCGCAAAGACAGACACGAGCGAGATAATAACTTTTCGTAGATTTTTTTTCGTAGTACACAATTACATTATCATTCATATTTTCACCATTTTTTACACTTTGCCTGTATTTTGTTACTTATATAAATTAAATTACGACGAGACACTACGCAATGTATTAAAACTATTATAAAATGTCGAGAGCGAATCGGTTACAATACGGTTTGTTTTTGACTTGAAAACGAATCCAAGGAGAACGAGGAAACGGAAAGCGATGGTTGGAGTCGATTTTTTCCTTTCTTTACAAAATAACAGACAAAAGTTTGAGGTTTTAAATTTTATCGGTGTTGAACGAACAATGCCAGAAGGATGGAGTACAGAGAAATTTACAAAATAATACTATCAATTATATATAGAGCACGATGGGAGTTATTCTAACTTAATTTAAAGAGCTGAATAGCATTATATCTTCAAAAATGGATAACTTGAGCTTTGAACAAAATTTGATGTATCTTTCCGACTCGACAAGGACAGGTAAACGGCCAAAAGCGGAGCTGAGAAAGTGTCGATACATCAAATTTTCCTCAAAGTTATAACTCTTCATTTTTTAGATGATGACGAATATATATTTGTTATTTGTTTTTCTTCTAAAATTTTCATAACTATTTAATCCGCTTAACGCCCTTCTTTAGTTTTAGTAATTTTTTTTTTCCATCAGTAATTGTAATTCCTTTTTCACTTGGTAAATCACCATAATTATATCTCTTTGACTATTTTTTTTCTCACAGTTTAATTTGTAATACGAACAAGTGAAAGAAAGGAGTTGAGGGACGAGTGAAAGGAAACCAGTGATAAATATTCAGAAAGAAATGTGGAAATGCAGTTTTTGTCAACAATGTGTTCACGTGCGTACACATATTACCTCTTGCAAGTAACAGGAGAGTTACACTTCCTAATAATTGTACGTATATATGCACACACGAGCAATACACGTCTTAAGAGCTGGTAGTTGATTCGAGGCAAACTTTGAATTAAATAATTAGTTGCCCTTATTACTTATCATTAAAGACGATTAATACATGTCAAACGGGACATCAACATCTCGCGTTCAAGACCTCTTTACATCCTGATAGAAGACTTTTCGTTTTTTGTTGTCTTTTGTTTTATTACTGTTTGCATGATTTTTTCTTTAGTACGTCAACACCACTCCAAGTCGCGAGTTTTCTTTCACACATGTTGCATTCACTTTGATGTCATCATTGTGACGAATTCTGAAAAAAAGAAATAAAAGAAACGTACAATTTCTGTCATGCTTGGGGCTGCGATGATGACTCATCGCTTCCATTTTATCCTTATTGTAATTACACGACTCGTGTTTTATGTGATCCTTATTATTCAGAGTGCTTAGCGCCGGAAGTTTATCACATTCATATCCACTCATTACTACCTACACTCTTCCATTCCCAACCAGTCTTGCATATTTCCATGATTCACTTTTTCTTCCAATTTATACCAGAGAAAAAAAAAACAAAAACCCGGAGACTTTTAGGGCTCTTCTCTCGCCACGAGAAGCAAAAAAAGGCCAATCGAAAAATTCGCGTTTCAAGAGAAGTGCGTCGTACTTGTTTTTTTTTTCTTTATCCGCAATTCTTTCAACTTACGCGGTCTAAGGTTAAAGAAAATCGATGGTAGACTATCGACAACGACCTACATGACGAAGAAAAAAAAAGAAAAAGAAAGTTTGGTTCGAGGAAAAAAGCGGCAAAGTAGACATTGCTAAATGGCGCATGCGACATTTCGATTGAGAGACAGCCCCAAGCGTTCCTCCATTTCGTTTTTTGGAAAATTTCTCGCACGCGAACGGCCAATAAAAGCCGTCGCCAGGGCAACCGCAGACGGAGGCGTTCGCTTGATTTTCGCGCCCAAGTATTTCCGTCGCTGCAAAAACGCTCGTCGATCATTTCCTCTGGAACAATAACGGCACCGTTTTCACGAAATAAGCGCGAAACTCGCAACGCGTACCTGCGAAACTCCCTGCGTTTTATTGCTAATCGAATGGAGTCGACAAGGTCGCGAGTTTCGAAATGTAAATTCATCGTTAAAATTTCGTTTCATCACTTTTTCGATGACGAAACACGATCGTCGACTTGTTAAATGCCGAGATGCTTTGTAACCGCGTCAGAAAGATAATCGCTCGATTTATATCGTTGTCCATGTTCAATAAACCATGAGGGATGAAGAATCGAATTTTCCATAGCTTTCGATCGCCCCGTTTCCCACGGCCCTGGCGGATCCAGTAGCGTGCCCGAGAGCCCGGAGTGGGGGAGGGTAAACTTACCTGCAATTCCTCCCACCGAACTCGGGGGCTGATGCGGGAAAAACGGCGGAAAGCCACGAAAAGACGTCCGAACGTCGCTTACTTCATTAGACTCTCCCTCTACCTACACATTTACATTCGCTCCGGCGTTTAAAGTGCTACTCGGATCTCACACTTTAAAGGCTGCTCTCTGGCC
>JABFQM010001847.1:0-18267 GCA_022816865.1 Zelostemma sp. ZL-2020
TATACGTTACATCCGGAGCCAATTTAACGTGCTTTTCGGTGTCTCGGTCTCCGATAATTCTTAGAATACAATGGCCCAAGTAGATGAAATTTAATTGCTCAGAGTAAGAAAGGCAATTTACAATACACATTTAGATATAGTAAATGACCAGGTTAAACTATATTTTATAGGTCATTATTTTTTTATTAAATGCTATTCCTTGTCAAGAAAAATTCTAGTTTTCAAACATTTTTCCAACACATGTTTTATGAACGTAGAAGTATAATAATTACATTCTATCCACGTACCAAGGGCAAAGATACCTTTAAACGACACTGACATGTTGCGCTTCTTCTCGATGCTGGCATTCTCAATTTTGGCATGGGCATACATCTGTAAGTATTATAATAGATGAAAACGAAATTTTTGAAATTTACATCTAATCATCCATGGTTAAACAGGCCAAGCAAATGCAGCTACTACCTTCGAAACAAATAAAGATGGCAGCAAACAAGCTGTTTTATATGGCACGGCCACCGACATTGTACATTATCCTCACACTGCTTACTTATCTTGCATCTTTAATGGACATGAACAAAATTGGTGCGGAGGTGCCATAATCAGTGAAAATCGTATTTTAACATCTGCTTATTGTATGTCGTTTATGGATTCTGCCAGTTGTAATAGTATACGAGCTTATTTCGGATCGTACAAGCGTAATCATGACAATTATATTTTGGTGGATGATGTCGTTACCAATCCGAAGTTAGCATCGAATGATGGGACAAACTGTGGTGATGACCTAGCTGTCGTTAAAGTGAGTTTTAGAAATGAAAGTACCAAATGGTTGCTCTCGTATTCCTATGAAAATGTTACTGTTTCAGCTAGTTGTTGATATTGTTTTCAACAACGTGCAGAAGGCAGTTGTGCTATGTACCTAGGAAATTCTTGATGAAAGAGCAGCGATATTTGCGGGCTGGGGTAATGAAGATCCAAGAATGTCAAATGATGTTTACGAGACATCGCATATAGAAACTATTATTGGACAAGGCATTCTACAACAGGCGCCAATGATAATCTTTTCGAAAGCGTTCTGTAAAAAGTTTTTTCCACATTATCAAGGTGGAATATGTGCTCGGGGTGTTGCACGCCATAAAGGAACTGAAAATTCCCAGCTTTCTTTTGTAAGATTTGTGACCATCAACCGACTTCTTGAATATTTTCAATTGTGCATCAACTAATAAAACTTTCCAATATCTTTTGTAGGGTGACGAAGTATATGGTTTGTCGATTGGCCGCGAATTAGTTGGAATCTGTTCCAACTATCCGATGACATATGAACTAAAAGGAGTATCTTGCTTCGCAAATGTTTACAAAAATCTTCCTTTTATCCGGTTGAATCTATGAAAGGAAATAATGAGTGGTGTGGATTATTCATTATACTTGCAATTTCATCGCAACTGCATGGAAGTTTCACTGTCCAGAGAAGTGAATTCGATAATTAGTATACGATTATTAGTATTGCGTAGAATCAAATGCAGTGATCGCTGTATGGTGTTTTGCCGACGATCAGTTCAAGATACGATATTGTTGAAAACTCGTTCGAATATTTCGAAACTCGGAACGCAAAATACGGACACATCATCATTATAAAGTAATCGAACACACCACCAATTCGTGAAAAAAAATTTTTAACGCATTTTAAATTTCATTTCCTAATAGAACGTGTTATGTCTAACGTTCATTGTTCGCGATTGAAAAATTGTATGAAATCGTCTACTGGGAAATAATGAATTGCACTTAAATTGCGAGTCATCAATGAATTATCTAGTGTGTCCACGACGTTCTATTTGAAGGTCATGTGTCGTTGTTTACAACAGTGCTGAAACACTTCCAGAATTGGATGAAAAATCAGTTTTCTGAAGATACCAAACTACAAAAACTGCGCCATGTTTCACTCAACATTTTTCACCATTCAAGAATATCGTCTCGAGCCAAGAGATGTCTCAATCCTATCACAATGATACAATTATTTACGATACAATCCAATTCGGAAGTATCGATAATTTTACAACGGCCCAAGTAGACAAATTTCAATGTATTGCTTCAAGTGAGCAAAAAAACTTATGATATAATAAATTACCCCGTTAAGGTATATTTTATCGGTCATTATATTATTATTAGCCGTTATTCCTTGTCGAGACGGAAGCACGTCCTCAATCGTTTTTCCGACACATGTTTCATGAACGTAGAAGTGTATCAATCACATTCTATCCGCGTACCAAGAATGAAGTTACCCTGCAACGACATTGACATGTTGCGCTTCTTCACGATGTTTTTCTTAATTCTTGCATGGGTATACGTTTGTGAGTATTATTATAGATGATAAGAAAATTTCCGAAATTTACATTCATTCATCTATGATTATGAACAGGCCAGGCAATTGCAGCCACGACCTTCGAAACATATGAAGATGGAAGCAAAAAAGCTGTTATATTTGGCTATATCACCAACATTATAGCTTATCCTTACACTGCTTCTTTATCTTGCATCCTTAATGACCATGAACAAAGTTGGTGTGGAGGAGCAATAATTAGTAAAAATCGTATTTTAACATCTGCTTATTGTATGTCGTTCATGTATTCTACCAGTTGCAATAGTATACGAGCTTATTTCGGATCGTCTAAGCGTAACCATAACAATTATATTCCGGTGGATGATGTCGTAATCAATCCGAAGTTAGCATCAAATGATGGGACAAACTGTGGCGATGACCTAGCTGTCGTTAAAGTGAGTTTTAGATATGAAAGTACCAAATAGTTGCTTTCGTATTCCTATGAAAATGTTACTGTTTCAGCTAGTTAGTGATATTGTTTTCAACAACATGCAGAAGGCAGTTGTGCTATGTACCTAGGTTATTCTTGATGAAAGAGCAGCGATATTTGCGGGCTGGGGTAATGAAGATCCTACAATGGGAAATGATGTTTACGAGACATCGCATACAGAAACTATTATTGGAAAAGGCATTCTACAACAGGCGCCGATGATAATCTGTCCGAAAGCGTTCTGTAAACAGTTTTTTCCACATTATCAAGGTGGAATATGTGCTCAGGGTATCCGACGCAATAAGGGAGTTAAACATCCTCAGCTTTCTTTTGTAAGATTTGTGACCGTCCACCAACTTCTCGAATATTTGTAATTGTGCTCAACCATTAAAACTTTTACATATCTTTTTCAGGGTGACGAAGGATATGGTTTGACGGTTGGTGGCGAATTAGTCGGGATCTGTTCTAACTATCCGATGACATATGAAGAGAAAGGAGTGTCTTGCTTCGCAAATGTTTACAAAAATCTTCCTTTTATCCGGTTGAATCTATGAAAGGAAATAATGAGTGGTGTGGATTATTCATTATACTTGCAATTTCATCGCAACTGCATGGAAGTTTCACTGTCCAGAGAAGTGAATTCGATAATTAGTATACGATTATTAGTATTGCGTAGAATCAAATGCAGTGATCGCTGTATGGTGTTTTGCCGACGATCAGTTCAAGATACGATATTGTTGAAAACTTGTTTGAATATTTCGAAACTCGGAACGAAAAATACGGACACATCATCATTGTAAAGTAATCGAACACACCACTAATTCGTATAAAAAAAATTCTTAATGCATTTCTAATTGCATTTCCTAATTGAACGTATTATGTCTAACGGTCATTGTTCGCGATTGAAAAATTGTATGAAATTGTCTACTGGGAAATAATAAATTGCACTTAAATTGCGCGTCATCAATGAATTATCTAGTGTGTCCACGACGTTCTATTTGAAGGTCATGTGTCGTTGTTTACAACAGTGCTGAAACACTTCCAGAATTGGATGAAAAATCAGTTTTCTGAAGATACCAAACTACAAAAACTGCGCCATGTTTCACTCAACATTTTTCACCATTCAAGAATATCGTCTCGAGCCAAGAGATGTCCTAATCCTATTACAATAAAATTCAAAAGCTTTATTCTGTTACTTCTACAAGCAATTCAGATTGAGAGTTTTCAAACGTTCAAGTTTGTATCAACCAATGGAATCCTCTATTTATGATACAATTCAATCTAAAAGTATTGTATGCGGTTGATCAGAGAGATGTATCTTCCAAAGGTCGGGTTTAAATTATTACTTTTGTTATGACGTTACATCCGGAGCCAGTTTCGAATGTTTTTTGTTACACTGATCTCTGATGATTCTACAACGGCCTTAGTAGACGGATTTCAATGTATTGCTCAAAGTGAGCAATAATAATTCGCACTAAAAGTTATGATATAGTAAATCACCCTGTTAAAATATATTTTGTTGGTCATTATATTCTTATTAGATGTTATTCATTGTCAAGACGGAAGCACGTCCTCAATCGTTTTTCCGATACATATTTTATGAACGTAGAAGTATAATAATCACATTCTATCCAGATACTGATAATGAAGTTACTTTGCAAGAAATAAAAGGACAAAATAGTTGCTTTCGTATTTCTATACACATTTCTCTTTTTCAGCTAGTTGATGATATTGTTTTTAACGACACGCAGAAAGCAGTACCTCTATATAACTGGAAAATACGCGATGAAAGAGCAGCGAAATTTGCGGGCTGGGGTAATAGAGATCCTAGCATGGAAAATGATATCAACCAGATAGTGCATCCATATGGTATTATTGGACAAGGCGTTCTACAACGAGCGCTCATGACTATCCATCCAACATCTATTTCAAATCAATTGTTTCCACGATATCGAGGTAAAATCTGTGCTCGTAGTGTTTCACACCAAGGAAAACAAAATTCCATGCTTTCTTTCGTAAGATTTGTGACCGTTCACGGAATTCCCAACCTTTCGTAATAGTCCATCAACTATTAAAACTTCTACATATTGTTTGTAGGGCGAATTTATCAATAATATGGAATGGTCTACTCGGAAATTATGAATTACACTTAAATTGCGCAACGTTAATAAACTATCAAGTGAGGCAAAGGCGTTCCATTCACCGGTCATGTGTCGTATTGTACAATTGTGTTGATTAAATTCTGAGAATAAAATTATCCGCCCCATTGTCGAGGTTTGAAAAATCCTTTCCCGGGTTTTAAAAATATTGTATTCAACCGAAAGATTACCTCAATTACGTTGACTTGGTCTGTAATAATTCTCAGAGTACAACGGCCCAACTAGACGAATTGCAATTGCTGAGTGTAAGTAATTAGAATTAGCAAGAAAAGTTATGATCGTAAATTACCGCGTTGAAGTATATTTTATCTGTCATTATTTTTCTCATTAGCTGTCATTTCTTGACGAGTAGCACGTCCGTAATCGTTTTCCGTTACATGCTTTATGAACATCGAAGTACAATGATTACATCATTTTTATGTACCAAGAATGAAGTTACCTTGCAACGACACCTAAATGTTGCGCTTCTCCGCGATGTTAACTTTCTCAATTCTGGCATAGGCATATGTTTCCGAGTAATATAGGGGTAAAAAGAAAAGTGTCGAGATTTACATTGAATCATCTATGAATCAACAGGCCAGGCAGATGCAGTTACTGCTTTGAAAACAAATAAAGATGGTAACAAAAAAGCTGTTATATTTGGCTATACAACAAAAATTAAAGCTTATTCTTACACTGCTTATTTATCTTGCGTCGTCAATGGAAATGAACGCTATATTTTCGGAGGAGCCATAATTAGTAACAATCGTTTTTTAACATCTGCTTATTGTATATCATTCATGGATACTGTCAGTTGTGATAGTATACCGGCACATTTCGGATCGTCTGAGCGTAACCATGATAATAATATTTTGGTGCGTAGTTACGTAATTAATCCGAAATTAGTATCGAACGATGGGACAATTTGTGGTGATGACTTAGCCGTCGTTAGAGCAAGTTTTGAAAATTGAAGTATAAAATAGTTACTTCTGTTTTTCTTTACAAATTTTACTTTTTTATGTAGCCCTTGTAAAAGTGCATCATATGCGGGCCGGATATAAACTGTGTATGGCCCGCATATGTCCCGTATATAGAGCCGCATATGGCCCGCATATGTACCACATATGTACCGCATGCGGCCCGCATATATTTCGTATGCAAACCGTATATGATCCATATGCGAATCGTGTATGATCCATATGCGGGTCGATCATGACATATACGGTTTCAACCCGTATATGGTGCCCAGGGAACCCGCAAACGGATACCATATGCTGGCCGCATATGAAATATATATGGTCCGCATGCGGTTCATATGTAGTCCATATGCGACCCATATGCGGTCCGCAATGAAACATATACGGTCCGCATGCGGTTTATATACGGACCATATACAAACCCTTTTACAAGGGTGGTAGAATTTGGTAGAGATAAGTAGACATTTTGTAGAGATTTGACAGACTTTTAGGAGACTTTTGGCAGACTTTTGGCAGAGTTGGTTTTAACAGACTTTTGATGAACTTGTGAAAGACTTTTGACAGCCATACGACACACTTATGACAGAATTTTATAAACAAGTGGCAGAGTTTCGTAGAGTTTTGTAGAGTTTCGTAGAGTTTCGTAGAGTTTCGTAGAGTTTTGTAGAGTTTGGTAGAGTTTGGTAGAATTCGGTAGACATTTGTCAGAGTTTTGACAGAGAAATTGGTAGAGTCTGGTAGAGAAATTTTTACGCAAGGGAAGCGGTGGCAAGCGATCCGACAGGGCCTGTAAACAATAAAAAGGACCGAACATGCAAATTAGCTAAGAAATAAACATTTCTCTTTAAAAAAACTGTTAAAATTTTCGATTAAACTTCCCTTACTACAGTAGAATTGATAAATTATATTTCGTTGAGTAAATATTCAATCGATTGAAATTTGCAGAAAATTTCGATGAACTAAGTTTGGTCCTTTTCTAACACGTTGCGTTTGAGATGGATGGAGATACTTTTATTGCTCCGTGGTAAAAAGCCACGGTGGTGATTCTGGAAACTTTTCGGAATCGCCGACAGGTGACTTTTGAACGTGAAGCGGGACGATTCAAATTGTAAATTATCGGCAAAAACTGCTGTTTTAGTAAATTTTGTAATGTAGTAATTTTTTGTAGTAATTTTTGGGATGAATTCGTAATGGGAGCGTCGCTAAGAAATTGGGATAAGGAGGAGAGCTCGGGCAAAGAAGTTCGTTGTAATATTACATCATAAATCCGAAGTTTTCATCGTTAATTTTTAATTTCCATTGTAAATTGTAATATTAAATCGTGAATTGTAATATTACACTGTTAAATGTAAAGTTCTGTTAATGTAAATAAGATTTCATTGTAAGTTGTAATATTACATTGGAAGTTGTAAAATTCACGTTTAAAATTTTAAAATTACATTGCAAGTAGTAATATTACATGGTAAATTGAAAAATTTGCCTTACAAATGTAAATGTTTCATTTTCTTGTCATGTAACATTGTAAATTGTGATATTACATTGTAAATTGTACATTTTGCAAGAGAAAAATGCAACATTATGCGATTTAAAGATTTTCTATGAAATTCGAATTTTTTTATTTTTACATGCAGCGTAATATTCAATGTGCGGCATCGAAACCTTCAGACACCCGGAACAGCAATTTGCCTACTTTAAGGGGCCACAGTTTGAGCGCAGAATACGTTTTTGTACATTTTTTGATGTAAATGAAAGATCAGAGATGATTCTTGTAATAATTTTTGTTATGAAAAATCCGTGCACTTGATGCTCTACCGCAAAACACATCAACCACTTCGAAATTTATTCACCTTTTGCTACTTTTTTCGCTTCGTTTTGTTTTTTTATTGTTTATAACAACAAAATAGTGAACATTAATGCATGCAAAAGTTGTTACTGGCGCTGTATTTAGCGTGAAGGTAAAAAATTAGCTCTAAAACCCCAGCATGGAATTGAGAAGTTAATATCTTCAAACTCGAATATCTCGCAACTTTTTCCTTCCTGTTTTTCAGCACTCAAAAAATTAACTTTTTTCTTATTTAATCACGAGTTTTTGAATATACAAAAAAGATACTGAATTTTTGAAGTTGAAAATAGCATTTTTTCCCGTCACTTTTCGAGAGAAAAAACAAGGTCAATATTTTCTCGACTCATCCCAGAACCTGTAAAAAAATCGGAAACTCAATCGACTGAAAAATGGGGTCCCATTAATTTGTGGAAAATACCCATGTTTTGTGACTTTTCAACGTGCGAATAGAACTAGTTGGTAAGAAAGAAAAATGAAGTACAAAGATACACAATGCTTACGAAGTAATAAGGCGTGACACTAGGTTACGGAAGTGACCGATTGGTCCGTTGAAAAAATCGATATTGCTTGCGAAAGAGTTAGCTGCTGATGACAAGTAATTAACTGACCCGTATTCGCCCAGCGCCGTTCTAAAACTATTATCTTCTAAACGATTGCTCAACCCAGGAGTAGCCATGTTCGAAGGGGTGCATCGGGTTACCGTTTCTGTATTACGTTTTTTGCATTTTTTGCAGTTATTCGCAGTTTTCCGCAATTTTCTGCAGTTTGCAATCTTTCGCAGTTTTTTGCATTTTTCCGCAATTATTTGTAGTTTTCTGCAGTTTGCAGTTCTTCGCAGTTATTCGCAGTTTCCCGCAGTTATTTACAGTTTTTTGCAGTTTTATGCATTTTGCAGGTTTTTTGCAACTTTTTGCAGTTTCTCGCAGCTTTCCATTTACGTTAGGGTCATCATAATGACAAAAACATATTTTTTAAATTTGCATCAAACAATTCATTACGATTCACAATTGAAAACAATTAACATCTGTAAGCTGCAATTTCCATTCGACAATTCTTTACGATTGCTGATTAAAAACGATTCACAATGTGACTCAGCAATGCTAACTGTACGATAGTCAACGATTGCAGCAGAAAACTGACGAAAAATTATATTTGCCAATTGTTCTCTTACGATAGTCAACGATTCACGATTGAATACGATTTGTTGCGATACGTATTTTTTTTTCTAAGTTCCACTGCAATCGTATGATCTCAAGAAATACGATTCCAAAAGTGGCTTCTGCAATCGTATCCTATCTTTTTCAATCGCATTCTATCGTTTTTCGGATACTGGGCACTCTTTCGAACTTCGATTCCTTGATATGAGTAAATGATGCCCAGAGCACAGATACAAAATTCTTCTGGGTATCACAAATACCCAGAACAAAATTCTTTGAATTTTCGTTCACAAAACCACATGATTTTTTACTTAAAATTAATTTTCTCATAAGACATTGATTTTTAATTCACGATCTATATGAAAACGATACTTACTCTTTCATATTCAAAAGAATCTCAAACGAATGAATTTTCAGTATAAAATAAAAATAATGGCAATACTAATCAAATCTACAGAACTTTGATTAAAATTTGTGTAAACGCGTGAATCCTTTGGTGTTTGCACTATGTTTGCATACTGTTTTCACGCAGATGTGCTAGCAGGGCAGTTTCAATTATTTAAACTCGAAAAATCAGTCAAACTAAAAAATGTATTTTTCACCTTTATTCCAGAAATGTTGTGTTTTTACGATAGCTTGATATTAAAATATTCTTCACGACTGTTCATTTGTTAATTGCCAAGTTAAAAAATTCAAATTCTGAAGAACCGGCAAAAGTAATTTGCAGACAATGGAATTACGAATTTCGAGTTGCTTTGTCATTTAGATGTACCCAAATAAAATTACTTCATGTCACAGTACAAATGGAATCGATGAGATTGGCATTTATTCCCTGTCAACTGTCAAAAAATCGGAAAACGGCCGAGAAAAACGTAAGGCGTTATTTGCGCTATGAACGAAGCTCCTATACTTACTTATACGTACACCTTGACAGATAATAAACCTGACCGTCCGCATTAACCCGAGGAAAAAGCAATATTTAGGCTTCATTTATACGTTCCCAGACTATTTCTTTTTGCGCGCAAACATTTTGCTAATATCAATTGGACAAACATTCGTTTTAATTTCTGGCTTCATTTATTTCGTGCAAAATACCCAAAATTCAATTTTGGGTTTCGATCTATTATTAAATCTACAGTTATCGTTTTTTAACATTTCAAGTTGAATTCTGAAATTTTATCTTTGTTGTAAGTTGTAACGCGAGATTAAACAGAACTTTTGTTACATTTTGTGGAAAAGAACCCACGTTTTGCTTCGATTAATTTACTTACTGTTTTTTAAAAATTAAAATTCAACTTGTACTTCACGTTATAACGCAAGATCAAAGTAGAACTTTTGTTACACTTTGCTGGTGTACGATTTCCTTGGAAACGTTGATTTGTTAATAAAAAGTGTAGCCGGTGTAACTGTATATACACAGGTAGCGTACGTAGTGTACTATAATACGTCATAAACAACATGGCTGACTGAAAAGCGCGGAGAAGTAGTATGCTACAGTACGGTCTTTCGGTTCACGTCAAGCCGACTTGACAGTTTTGAACCAGCGCGGTCTGTGTTGGACGGCTTCTCCAGTGGTCTCTTTATCGCGCCGACATTTCGCAGATGTTACTTCAATATGCATTTCTGCGACGTACAAAAGTGCCAATTTTGTGCCCTTAATGTCAGACGCGAGTGAGGAAGTAATTCAAAATTTCCGAGTGACTTTATCCAACAGTTTTGTACAAGGATTGTTTAAAAAATTACGAAATTCTTCGCAGGTAAGTGAACAAATGCTTTTGAACTGAAGGAACAATTTTTCAAATACGTTGAATAAAAAAAATAGTGCATTCGTCATTGAATTTGAATTGTAATAAATACTTTTCAACTATTTCCGTACTAAAAAACAGAACAACATACTTAATTGTCAGTAAGTCGTGATAAGCATGCGACGCATAAATTTAAAAAAAGTGGAACCTTCAAAGAATCACGATAATAAAAATACAAGTTTGGTGTTGCAACGGAAACTTCGTAGACGACAAAAAAATGCACGCGAACATTTCGATTGTGAGATATTCTATGGGTTTTCGTAAAAGAATGTTGTTGCATCGAGAAAACGCGCAAAGATGCAGTAATTTCATCGCATGAGTCACGTCTGACTGCGAGGCTTTTGCGAAGGCAAAGTAAAAGATGAAAGTAATCCTGCCTTTCAGTTGCTTCGTAATCAAAGACTTTTTACACGTACACAAAAGATGTTGAATGCGTTTCTTAATCCACCCCAAGCCATATTTTGCGATTTAATTGAGTCGAAAAATCAGAAACAAAAAAGTGCATTTCTTGTAGTGTCTCGTTTTTTACCTGTTTGGGGATTGTCGCGGTTTATGTACTTCGACTTAAAAATTGGGTGAATATCGCACGCAATCACCGCGAGCCATAGTAAGCGTCTCTTTTCCAAGGACGTTGGCCTAAGTTTACGATCGAATAACCAGTTCGAGTTTCTGACGTGGAACGTCGATAACCATAATGCAACAATTGCTATCATGCAAAAACGATACAATTTTAATGATTTTGGAGAAAAATGGAACGCATTCGGCCATTGCAAAAGCAGGGAATGTTGAGCGAAAATATTCTTTACAAGTGTCGAATTTTTAAACGAACGTTTTTCTATGCGCATTTACCGTGCACTTTGCTATTAATTTTTTATTGCATTTTTGGAGGACTTGATGCTTGAAATTATTGGGTTTGCCACTAAAGGCATTTGTTAGATATTTTTTAAATTAACTTTTACTCTGCACTTTACCTTTCATTTATTAAATATTTTGTAACGAGTTCAAATCAAAATAAAATTGATTGAATTTATATAACGAGGGATGAACAATTGAACCAGTAAAATTTACTTTGAGGCGTGACGAAATTTTTCCATAAAATTCCAAAAACTTCAACGTAAAAACTGAAAAAGTCACTCAACTTTAACAGTTTTCACGCGAATGTTTATTGGAGAAGAATTCATTGGAAGATGAAATACAATTCACCGTTTGATTTCTGATTGATTTTTCAAGTAAAGAACTGTTCCAGGAGACTAGCAATAAAAATGGCCGAGTATTGCGAGTACATGTGGGACCCATCGAGGCACGGGAATTATGCGATACGCGGTGGAATTTACAAGGATTACAGAAGGTTCGATAAAGGTGACAAAAAGCAGGCCATTAAAACCGTTCGGTGCATCTTACGAGACATGCCCAGTGTTGGTAAGCCACTTCTTACAAAAACCCTAAGCTTTTTACAGTAAAAGCACGCATTTCATGCTCTACATTTTCCGATTTATAACTTTTAATTAATCATTAAACCGCTGTAAACTCGTCGAAATAAAAAGTTTCTACGATTCTCATTTCGATCGTGTTTTGTGCAATGCGAGGTCATTGTAACGGCACAGTTATGTCACCGTACTTTCTTTTTTAAGAATTGGAAATCTATGAGTGCAAACGACGTTTCTCCTTCATAAAAATAATCATTCGTCCCACAAAACAATGCCGTTGACGCCAAGTTTATCCTCCACACAGAAAATTCACATTTCTCCTTTATTCAACAAGAAAACTCATCATTTTATTCGTCCGTTAAAAAAGCTGCGTTAAAAACATTGCATGAGTCACACCATGTCCGTTTGTGCGGCTTCCTGAATTAAATATTTCCTGGCCATTTTCCTGCACCGCATTACAATTATTATCCGTCTCATTGTCATTCGCAGATCTGAAACATTGCACGGACGAATATATTACGCGCTTCCTGCTGGCCAGGAAGTACCGTACGGATCAAGCAGCCGCGCTCATCGCGGCTTATCAGGCCCAGATAGCGCACCGGCAAGATATTTTCGGCAATTTGACGGCTCGAGATCCCGCCATTCAAAGAGCCTTGCGTGCGGGAATCCCCGGCGTTCTCCCAGCACGAGACAAGTGAGAATCATCCTATTTTTTCGAGAAACCTTTGAAAAACGTTCTCGTTTTTATCGAAACTTTTGTTCCTCGAAGAAAGGGACGGTGCATTTTGATAATTTTGGCCTCGCAATGGGACCCAATCGCGGTGCCGTCTCTCGCCGTGCAAAGAGCGCTGTTTTTCGTCCTCGAAACCCTCATTCAGGACCCCAGAAATCAGGTATTTATCCTCGCTCTGAAAAATTAATTCTGAATCATTCGAAGGAAAAAAATAATATTTTGCGTCGGCGTTGATAAATATTGAACCGCTAAGCGCGCAAGACAAAGGAAATCGACGATAATTAGCGACTGTATTTTCCTCGCATTCGGAGACTGGCATTCGATACCGTCCCGCGAATTGTGTTAACGATAACTTTGTTTTCCGAAGCGTCGACTAATTAAAAATTCCTCGGGTGAAATGCGTTCTTGAAAATAGCTCCGATCTAAAACAATATTTTTTTAGCAATCAGGTTTCGTGGCTGTCGTGGATTGGAGCGGTTTTTCTCTGCGACAAGGAGGGGCTTTGGGAGCGACGGCGGTTCGGAACTTGATAGCCGCTCTCCGCGGACGATTTCCTGCCCGATTCAAAGCCATTCACTTCCTTTCAGCGCCACTCTACGTGCAGGCCACTCTTGCATTCGTAAAGCCTTTCCTCGACGATAAAACGCGCGGCAAGGTTGGTCGATAACAAAAAAAGCGAATAACAAATTCCATTTACATTGTAAAATGCTCGTGGAGCCGACGAAAACAATGAGCTGAATTCGCGCCAGCTCCGCTCGCATTTGCATTTTCCTTTTTTCTTCTTCTCAAAGTCGCGTCTGCAATTGATAATTGATAAAACGTTGTTTTTTACGTAACTTCGTCTTTTTCGCAACGCGAAGTTACGCAATCGCGCGTGGTATTCTTTTTGGATTTTATCTTTCGAAAAAGCCCCGAACGGTCATTCGCAAATTTATTCCACGGCGCAATTGTTCAAATAACGAATTGCCGACGCGTTCGCGTACTTTTTAAACTCGAAGCTCGTTTTTTAATCTAATTTCGAGCGTCGGGTAATTTTGAAATGGAAACTTTTGCAAGATCCATCTGCACGGGAACAATATGACAACGCTGCATCAACACCTACCCACGGATATTCTTCCCGCTGAATTGGGCGGAACTGGACCTGGATTTAACCCGGGCCTTTGGGCCGAGCCCGTTATTCATACAGCGATGAAAGAAGCCGAGCTGGCCGCGATAAAAAGAGACAAAGAACTAGCCGATATAGCATTTCACGATTCCAAGGTCGCGGATTCGAGCGGCGGAACGAAATCCGAGAAAGATACAGGAAATGAGGCGATTCACGCTAACGTGACTGGTAAAATTTTTTATACGTATTCCAAAAACAAAGTGCTTCGGACGGAGAAGCATCAATAAAGATTTGTTACAGGAAATGCCGAGGATCATTCGAGAAGTAACGGGAACCAGCGTCGCGTGAAGACGCAGGAAATGAGAAGTAGAATGGAGAGAAAGAATGAGCGATTAACGAAAGAGTTTGAGAAGCTGAGCCCGACGGAGAACGTGCGGAGTGATCCGGATGGGAGGACGGATGATTTGGATAACGGCAACGACGAAGACGATGAATCACTGGGTTTGCAGTTCGAAATGGTGCCGCGTTACGAGGAGGGAGAGGGCAATTTCTGCAGTGACGTGCGAATCGAGAAAACGACTGCGCGGAGCGGTAAAGGCGATCCGCTTCCAGAAGAGGCGAATTTGATCACGTAACGAATCCACGGGACAAACATGTAGCACTCGCACGAGAATTCAGAGATGATTTATGACTTTTAAAAGTTTGGTAAAGAAATTTCGGGAAGCTTTGAAAAGGGTTCGGAAATTTTTGTTTAGATTTATTTATTGATAGGTTGTTGAAAAAAACGGATCAATGAATGAATTATCATTGGAAGAATTCATTTGTTAATTAGTTGGTTTGAACAATAGATTAGTTGGTAAATCTAGAAAAATTAATTTAAAAAAGCGAACTTCTCTGAAGTATTTTTATGTGTACCGCAGTTTTATATTTAATCGAGTATTATACAACAAAATTGGAGTAATTTATTTATATACATTATGTTTCGGTTAACAATAAATTCTATGATAGTTCTTGGAGTGTTTATGAAGATTGTCAAAATTATGTTGTAAAATTGTGCATGACTGAACGATTGTCCGGACATCTGTTTCTTCCATAGTTATGGATAATTGAAAAATTGTGAATAATTAAAAAAATGTGATGTTTCACAGTGTACTTAATTAGTAGATAGAACATGACAAGGTTTTGCTAAATATACATTTTTGAACTGAAAGTCTTCAATTGATTTTTAACAATCTTGTGGAATTTACAGGGATGTCGGTTTTATCACTTTTTATTTTTTTCAATTGATACAAAAGTTGTACGAGATAAATATGAAGTTACTCAGTAAGTGAAACCACAATTTCATATCTTTGCGTACGAATCTTACACTACATAGAAGCAGTCTTTTATACTGGGTAATATTAAACCATAACATTTATAAGAAATATAAAATCTGTTTTTTCAGTCTGTTAATAACCATAAACCATTGACAATACAAAACTAACACCGTTCTACTATATCAATTATTTGCGTGACGATAACACATCCCTCACATAAATATGCCAAGTGTATAAAAATACACGTACGCATGAACTCACATCGATGAATCATTCGTGATTGAAAAGTTATTCACTTTCACGCTTCTTAGATTTTCTAACACAGAGCGAATTGTGCTCAAAGCACTCTGTATAAAACGCAGTAAGTAAATTGTTCTCAACACTTATACACCATTTTTCTACATCAGTTCGGACATTTGTTTGACACTGTTCACGGAGAAGTTATGCATGCACCTTAGTTTTGCATTTGTTTACAATTCACAATAATTTTTCTCTTCCACAATTGCGCTGCAAAAGGCTTTGCTAACATTATTCGAAGTTGCATAAAAAAATACTGTACAGGATTCCCGGTAAAAAACAGAAAGCTCGTAGAAAAATGCGATCGAGTTATTTGTTCGTTGCCGAAATATTTACAGCTTCGAGTTTCAAACTAAATTTAATTGTGTTCCTACTTTGTTCTCAAATTTTCGTCAAAAAACTATTCGTTTCGAAGTGTTGTACAAAAAGGCACAATTTCGGGTTTCACGGCAAACTTTTTCTAATTATTTTGAATTATGCTACAATCGTTGGAGGGAACCAGCCTCCGAATCCTCGTTCCAGTTCTTCGGCAACCGCGATCGTCAAGTGGTCTTGGTAGAGTCCAGCAACAACCTGCAAAAAAGTAGAAAACCATTTTAACAAAACATCTTTTGAACTTCGAATACATGCATTTTTGAATCACATTCTCACTTGTAATCCAATCGGAAGTCCTTGCTTGTTCAGACCCAAAGGACAAGCCGTAGCAGGAAGTCCTAAAACATTGATGGCCGCGGTGTAAGAAAAGTTGAAAGGTTTTATAATTGGCTCGTGATGCATCGGGGCCGCAGTCGGATGCGTCGGATACAAAAATACTCCGTGTTCTCCAAGCACATCCTGCGCAGCAAACACAAAATGTAAACAATTCATTTCCAACTTTCCGCGACTCGAGAAGTGCAAATATTTATTCCAGATTCACCTTGAACTCTTGGTACAAGTCCCTGCTTTCTTGCATGAGTTTCGTGTGTGCTTCGCTTCCGTGTTTTACCCCAAAACTCTCAAAAGTCGCGGTGAGTAAAGATATCAAAGTGTGATTGCTGACGCGAAGGATCCACTTGATCAATTCCCACCAAATCATAACGTGGCCTTTTCTATTAGACAATTCGTAGGAAAAGTTCTTGCTATCCGCGGCCGTCATGCTGGCGAGCCAAAGGCCCAGACTTTTCTTCATTTTTGGCATGTGCAGTTTCGTCGCTTTCACTTTGTACGCTTTCTCGAAGTAGTTCAACACGCGCCTCATCGCTTCTTTGATTTCGACGTCGACCGGAGATACGAAATACTGACCACCGTCGTCTTCCATGTAGAACAACTACAAATCATACAAATCCTCGAATTATATTTTCGCAGATCAAAGATTTCGTTTCATGATCTACCTTGATTCTCGACATGTCCACTTTGGACTGCAACTCGAGTTTATCGGCATTTTTGCCCGCAATCACCTGCAAGATCGGGCCCAGATCTTGCGCATATCTGCACATGGGTCCGAAGCTAAGCAGTGAATTTTGGACCTCGTTGTGGGGATTTGGGTACTGCCCATCATTCGATACAATCCCTGAAAAATGTAAATCACGTTGAATAATTGAACAATAAAAACTACGGGATTCCTTGAATATAAAATCAAATAGTCATTCAGACGTGAATTGCACCTTTGGAAGGTTTGTGTCCAAAAATGCCGTTGAAAAACGATGGCATGCGAATGGATCCTCCGATATCGGAACCTATTCCACAAGGGGAGCCTGCGGCTGCTTGGATGCAACCTTCTCCTCCAGAACTACCACCGACGATGTGTCTGGAAACAAATGTTTGATAATTTGGATACAAAAATACTCGGTTCTTCGTGAACTGGAATTTGCACCTTGTGTTGTAAGGATTTCTCGTGGTCCCGTACAAGTTATTACTCGACTCCCACCACATCGCCAGTTCTGAAACGTTCGTCGTAGCAAGCGGGATAGCACCGGCTAATCTCAACAGGCGAATGGCATCTGCGTCTTTTTCCGAACGCACGTTTTTGCGTATGACCAGGCCAGCCGTGCGCTTCATGTTCAAGACGCTTATGCAATCCTGAAAAAAATTATCACGTCGTGAAAGCCATCAATGAAACTCAATATTTACTCGCTCACGGTTCATTTTTGCACCTCAGTGTGTTTGCGTTTCGAAAAATGTGAAAAATTACACAATACGTGGAATCTGCGTATTTTTATACAATCGGAATTTGACGATGTAATTTTTCATTGTGATTTTGATAATTTAAATTTGAAAGGCGATAAAGTTGAAGAGTTGTACTTTTGTGGTGAAAGGTACTCCGAAAAAGGGCTTTTCCTTGGCTAAATTTGCAGCGGATGGAGCATTGGGCGACCCCAACAATTCGTCGCACTGCTTGGCCTCTTTGAGAGCTGCTTCGAAGCGATCTTCTACCACGCAGTTCAGGATGGGCTGGATTTGTTTGATCCTGTCGATGTAGGATTTCACAACTTGTTGCGAAGTGAGCTGGAAACGTCAAAGCTTTTATTAGAAATGCTCATTTTTTCAAGTAGAAGTACATGGTTATTTCCCTCGCAATCGAAACTCACTTGGTTATTCCGGATTTTCATAGCCAAAGTAGTCGCGCTGTGCAACAGCGTCAAATCTTGAATCGGGGGTTGCGATTCAGCTGGTCCAGAAATCGCGG
>JABFQM010001848.1:0-18269 GCA_022816865.1 Zelostemma sp. ZL-2020
GAATTGGACGAAAAAAAAATCTCTCTCCAAAAACTGCCGAAAAATCCGTTTCTGGCCGCTACCCGGCAAAATAGCGGCTTTAATGACCATCACGGATTCGAATAAACACATCGGGATACTATTTGTACGCACCGTACGAGTCACAGACCGAATTTTTAGAAGAATTGGACGAAAAAAAAATCTCTCTTAAAAAACTGCCGAAAAATCAGTTTCTGGCCGGTACCCGGAAAAATAGCGGCTTTAAGACCATCACGGATTCGAATAAACACATTGGGATATAAATTGTACGCACCGTACAAGTCACAGACCGAATTATTAGAGGAATTGGACAAAAAAAATCTCTCTCGATAAACTGCCGAAAAATCAGTTCCTGGGCGCTACCCGGCAAAATAGCGGCTTTAATGACCATCACGGATTCGAATAAGCACATCGGGATACTATTTGTACACACCGTACGAGTCACAGACCGAATTATTAAAAGAATTGGACGAAAAAAAAATCTATCTCAGAAAACTACCGAAAAATCAGTTTCTGGCCGGTACCCGGAAAAATAGCGGCTTTAAGACCATAACGGATTCGAATAAACACATCGGGATACTATTTGTACGCACCGTACGAGTCACAGACCAAATTATTAGAGGAATTGGACGAAAAAAAAATCTCTCTCACAAAACTGCCGAAAAATCAGTTTCTGGCCGCTAACCGGAAAAATAGCGGCTTTAAGACCATCACGGATTCGAATAAACACATCGGGATACTATTCGTACGCACCGTACGAGTGACAGACCGAATTATTAGAGGAATTGGACGAAAAAAAAATCTATCCCACAAAACTGCCGAAAAATCAGTTTCTGGCCGCTACCCGGCAAAATAGCGGCTTCAATGACCATCACGGATTCGAATAAACACATCGGGATACTATTTGTACGCACCGTACGAGTCACAGACCGAATTATTGGCAGAATTGGACGAAAAAAAAATCTCTCTCAAAAAACTACCGAAAAATCAGTTTCTGGCCGGTACCCGGAAAAATAGCGGCTTTAATGACCATCACGGATTCGAATAAACACATCGGGATACTATTTGTACGCATCCTACGAGTCACAGACCGGATTATTAGAAGAATTGGACAAAAATAAAATCGCTCTCAAAAAACTGCCGAACAATCAGTTTCTGGCCGGTACCCGGAAAAATAGCGGCTTTAAGACCATCACGGATTCGAATAAACACATCGGGATACTATTTGTACGCACCGTACGAGTCACAGACCGAATTTTGAAAAGAATTGGACGAAAAAAAAATCTCTCTCAAAAAACTGCCGAAAAATCAGTTCCTGGCCGGTACCCGGCGAAATAGCGGCTTTAATGACCAGCACGGATTCGAATAAACACATCGGGATACTATTTGTACGCACTGAACGAGTCACAGACCGAATTATTAGAAGAATTGGACAAAAAAAAATCTTTTTAAAAAAACTGCCGAAAAATCAGTTTCTGGCCGGTACCCGGAAAAATAGCGCCTTTGAGACCATCACGGATTCGAATAAACACATCGAGATACTATTTGTACGCACCGTACGAGTCACAGACCAAATTATTAGAGGAATTGAACGAAAAAAAAATCTCTCCCACAAAACTGCCGAAAAATCAGTTTCTGGCCGCTACCCGGCAAAATAGCGGCTTTAATGACCATCACGGATTCGAATAAACACATCGGGATACTATTTGTACGCACCGTACGAGTCACAGACCGAATTATTAGAAGAATTGGACGAAAAAAAAATCTCTCTCAAAAAACTGCCGAAAAATCAGTTTCTGGCCGGTACCCGGAAAAATAGCGGCTTTAAGACCATCACGGATTCGAATAAACACATCGGGATACTATTTGTACGCACCGTACGAGTCACAGACCGAATTATTAGAGGAATTGGACGAAAAAAAAATCTCTCTCACAAAACTGCCGAAAAATCAGTTTCTGGCCGCTACCCGGCAAAATAGCGGCTTTAATGACCATCACGGATTCGAATAAACACATCGGGATACTATTTGTACGCACCGTACGAGTCACAGACCGAATTATTAGAAGAATTGGACGAAAAAAAAATCTCTCTCAAAAAACTGCCGAAAAATCAGTTTCTGGCCGGTACCCGGCAAAATAGCGGCTTTAATGACCATCACGGATTCGAATAAACACATCGGGATACTATTTGTACGCACCGTACGAGTCACAGACCGAATTATTAGAAGAATTGGACGCAAAAAAATCTCTCCCAAAAAACTGCCTGTAAATCAGTTTCAGGCCGGTACCCGGCAAAATAGCGGCTTTAAGACCATCACGGATTCGAATAAACACATCAGGATACTATTTATACGCACCGTACGAGTCACAGACCGATTTATTAGAAGAATTGGACGAAAAAAACTCGCTCTCAAAAAACGGCAGTAAAATCAGTTTCTGGCCGGTACCCGGCAAAATAGCGGCTTCAATGACCATCACGGATTCGAATAAACACATCGGGATACTATTTGTACGCACCGTACGAGTCACAGACCGAATTATTAGAAGAGTTGGACGAAAAAAAAATGCGTTGAGATTAAACTACAAGTACGGTCATTCAAATCTCGACCTCGATTGATTCCAACGAATCAAACGACGTCCAGTCAATTTGTCGAAATCAACTCGAGGACATGACAAACTTTTGTCCTTAAAAAATATAGCCATTTCAACGCTTGCAACATTATGTAAATTATTAAAAATTTTTTTCGGCACATACGAGATTCGTCTCCTTTCGACAAAATGACGCGAACGTAAAATAACAACTTTTCTATGCTGTTTAATTAGTGCATTATAAATGGGAAAACTCGCTATTCTGTAAGTTCATGCGCTGGCCGACAAATGTCGCTAGTTTCGATGTCTTCAAACAAAAATTATCCAATTTACGGAATTCTCTTACATTAAAAATGATTATTGTAAGAATCACTTGATAATAGCAATAATAACAAAGCGTTCTGTGAAAAAATCGTCAAGAGTGCAACGCCCTCTCTAGTTATCGAAAAGATGATAAATTACTTTAATACTGAACTGTTTCCGAGTCTTCGGCACTGGCCACACTCGCTTGCTCAAGCACTTCCAACAGTTTTTTCATTTCCATGGAATCCGTCGAGTTGTTCATACTCCTCTCCAGTGCGCGAACATACGACATGCACGTTCGACCCTCGTGATCCAAATTGTGAGGATTCGCTTTATGCTACAGAATCAAAAACTCATTTATACGTTGCTTTTCCATTTTTTAATTTCAATTAAACAGTGAAATTTTACCCAAATAAGAAGCTGAGCCATTGCCAAATTGCCAGTAGCACATGCGAGATGCAAAGGAGTTCGTAAAACCTCGTTGCTAACAGACGCATTAACGTCGTCGTAATTACATCTCAGCAAGCACAGTGTGAATGCACGCATATCGCCTCTGTTTTTTCACGCAAGAAAAGTATTAGAAAATTCAATTTAATGGACGGTCTAACGTCCATTGCAAGAGCCTTCCAAGAAAATTGTGTGCAATCTCTCGTGTTAAAAACACTGCAATATTAAGGTTAAACGAAGGGCCTACATTTGGAATTAGGCCATTCATATGATTAAGATTGAAATTAAGTCATTTGTCCACCCCAAAAATATGAACCACACAGTAACGCCAAATAATACGCATATCTTTTTCCAGTAGCGTGACAAGATTAATGGATATCACCTGACTGATATTTACCCAAAACACGATATGGGAATCAAAATGATACATGATAGTGGTATTACTTTCCTGCAAAATAAATGCTGCAATACCAGTTATTCTTTCAATTCTTTATACAAATGTGTGAGTGACAGCAGAAGTTATGACTTATATAACCATTCAGATTCTGAAATACAAGGATTTAGTTTCAATTGTACCAACGACACCTCATCCATTACATCCAATCAAGAATTTTACCCGACATCAGAAATCTCATGTGTGGAAATTCTGATGCAAATCTTGGCAGCATGTTCCAACAATTCGAACTTTCGAACAACGGGAGATTCAACACGAGGGACATTATTCGGCTGGAAAGTGTCTTTTTTATGGAGTTCTTTACATATTTGTATGTGGTTAATCATTATCGGCGTGTACTGCACAGAACAGGAACTTCGCAGAGGTATTCGCAACAGAGCATTTCTTCTCTTCTACGTGGACTCGGTTATTTCCTTAAGTGCAGTCATACTTCCAGTTCTATGTGACGGTTATAACTACCCACTAAATGACACCGTTGTGAGCATAGTGTTTTTGATATCAATATACTCCGTGAGTTCATCAGTTGTGTGGCTCGACATCATTAGCATTGACATGACTATCGTCATCACCAGATGTTATCATCGAAGTACTGACTATTCCCAAAGTGCCGAGCGTGGTGAAGAAAATCGCAAATTTTCAATCTATAGCCTATTAGTAACAGTAGCCGCTTGTATTCCAACTATGATTGCAGCTTTTTTCGAATTTTTGCCACAAGTTCCAAGTGACTTCATATTAAAAGTTAATTTTCCAGGATATAGAAACGGCTACAATCTCATGATAAATGTCTACTGGCATCTAATACCAATGATCATCCTTTCCTTTAATAACGTGCTATTTTTATACACAAGCTACAAAATCGTGAGTATTCGTCGCAGTACGGCGATTGCGACGGAAAATCAGAAGAACCATTTGAAAAGAAAGTATTTAATGTTCCTGAAGCTCTACTTATTGATGGGCGCGCCTGTGTTACTTACTCACCTAATGTACTTTATGCAAAAAATGATGGCCGTACGGATTTGCATATTGATCCAAGATTTATTAGGGATGATATATTTATTGAGTGACCGTTGTCTTCATCAATATGTCAAATGAAAAATAAAACTCATTAAAGCGTAGCAAGTACATACTAGAATACCCTTAAAATAGATTCTTTTTGTTAGTGATATAAGTCAAGTTCGTTAAGTTATTGATGTATAATTATTAATCAGTATTGTCATCAACAAATACCGACTTTCATTTCGTTTCAAAAGAATGAGTTGATAATTATAATTAAGAAAAGGTTAGATTTTGGTTTCAGTTAATATTGCGTAGCATGAATGTGACGTCAGAGTCACATATCAATTGCCGACTTAAGTATCAAAAAAGCCAGCACAGAGGAGGCAGTTCCTGAGGTGATACAAGATCGCGACGTAGCGAAAATTGTAAAACGCTGTAATACAACGTGGTGAATATTTTATTAGCTGATTGTCCCTAAGGGGAGTTGTGTGCGAGTTTCACTATCAAAAAATTATCTACGACGCTTTAATACCTAATGTGGCACATATTTCTCTCTTCAATAGCGTGACACGATTTACATTAATCACCCCTAACAGATATTACTCCAAATAAAATTAATGAATTAAAAATACAAGATATGAAGTTATAGTGCGTTTAATTTTTAATGCTTTCAGTGAACAAGTCGAACTAATATTTGGTGTTCACATATGTGATTGTATTATAATTAGAGAAAGAATATAAATGTAAATTATACATAAGCCTAAATATGCCGACGCTCCCGAGCTGCTTCGTCCGAACTTTAGCGCAAAGTTCAGATTCATAGAAAATCCATGAGATGAAATATTCAATCTGCGCTCTGCCGAATCGAAGCAGCTTGGAACCATCAATTCGCGCGTGGTTTGTTTGAAAAGCCAGTGACTTGGAAAAGAGATGTACTATTTACTCAATTTCATTGTATTTCCGGGGTTTGCAATCTTTTTGAGGCATGCCCACGGAAAATGTTTAGTAAGCATTTGAAACTGTTTTTTAGCGACAATCAAAAAAAGTAGATTCCGTGTGTTGATAGAGAATCTCTTTTCGCGTGGAAAAACATTAAGAAAACTGAGGAACCCTGTTTTGTTACATGGCATGTTTTTGCAGTGGCTTATAAAACTTAGCGAAAGTAATTATAATGCTAACAATGTTGGATAAGAAATTAAATTTCGGTGAAAAAAATTGTCTATTTTTGTCTACTATTTTGGTAGAGTAAATTATTATCTTATTTCATCGTCCAAAATCTGTAGAATATAATATTCATTATTATATTCTATACAAAGTTTATTGTAATTTGAATCGAATAACTGTAATATTTGGCATCCTTTTTTGAAAAATAAGAGCAGATTCTGTATTTTCTATAGTTTCCTTTTTGTGTTGTGTATCAAAAAACCCACATGTTAAAATAGACAGCAGGAAATGTCGCAGGTGTCAAATGTGATCCACAGATTTCTTGTTTTAAATTTTTATCTGGAAAAATAAAAATGGAAACAAAACATCGTAAATGAGAAATACATTGATTTTTGTGTATATTTTATTCATGAATTCTACCACATTCTTATTTATTTTTTGTTATTACTCAGTACGGTTACAGAAGTGGGATGATAAATAAAGCTAACAATGCCGAATGAAAATAAATGTTTGAATAATAAAAACAGAATAATTTTGAATAAAAAATTGTTTACGAAATTAAATACAAAAATATAAATCACCTTTCCCCAAATAACTGCTCTTTTTATACCCCTGTGAAAAATAATAATCATGATTCAAATACAATTTTTTTCAAATTTTATCTTGCCAAATTGCAAGAAATAATTAAATAGTTTTATTACTGAGAGCAAAATTACTTTTCATAATTTTCCAATTCTGCATTTAAAATGCAGAATCCAATTAATCATCTATAAACACTTGTCCAAATTGTTCGCGACGTTCGTTCATCAGGAACCTTGACTACTTAAACGAATTTTCGCAACACTTGTCTATTTCTCACTTGCGGTCTTATAATGACGCTCTACATCCTCTACCTGTTGAGTGTTTGCACCGTGACAGGTAAGTTTTATATCCTAAAAATTATTCCACGCATGTTTTGAATCTCCATCTTAATTTTACAGCATTAGGGCATCTTTATTGTTACAACGAATTAGGATGTTTCGACAATATCTATCCATGGTTTTCTATAACGCGGCCAGCTCTGTCCCCATCTCCTCCCGAATCAGTCGGCACGACGTTTTATTTTTCAAACAGGTTGAATGCACTCTCAAAAACGCAATAAAAATATTCCAGAAACGCTTCGCGTTAAAGATTTTCAAGATGAAACGTTTGTATCGGAGATTATTCGACTTAATTTTGATATCCACAGCAAAGGCGAAAATTTAACAGAAGTCAAAACGTGGCCGACAATCGAGATGACCAAGAAATTCAACGCAGACAAACCGACATTTTTCATCACGCACGGTTTTCAAAGTGACATCCACGCCAATTGGTTTTCAAATCTAACAAACGCTATTTTGAGCAAGGTAAAAGTTTGATATTTTATTTCCACATTCGATCCTTAAAAATAATCCTCGTCATCTGCAGACAAATGGAAATGTATTTGCCGTGGATTGGAGTAAAGGAGCAAATTTTAATTACTTCAGAGCCATTTCGAACACTAGAATTGTCGCCGCTGAAATCGCAAGGCAAGTAACTGCGACTGCAAATTTTCAATATCGAATTAATAAGAACGTAAAATAAACCAGGGTGATCCAATTCTTGGCATCCAACAATTCCATCGATTCGTCTTCCATTCATTTGATGGGCCATAGTTTAGGATCTCACATAATGGCATACGTCGGGAAAAGTACCCCTGGAATCGGCCGAATCACAGGTAACTTCAACCCCGTTCAATTCGCACCTAGAAATTTCATGTTTTCCGTAAAACTCAGCTTTAGACCCAGCGGGGCCGGGGTATCAAGGCAGAAATCCAACGGTGAGATTGGATTCCAATGACGCCGGTTTCATCGACGTAATTCATACGGACGGCAAACCTTTGCTGGGTCTCGGCATGAGTAAGAGCGTAGGCCAAGTCGACTTTTTCTTCAACGGTGGAGAAATGCAACCGAGCTGTTTATTCCAAGACGTATCTATAGATCTTCAAACACTCCTGAACATTCCCAAAATCACAATGGACGGTTCGTACGCTTTTCAATGTTCAGTCATTATTAGTGAATAATTTTTCGAGGGATGGTATAATGAAAATTGTTACAGTAATAATGAACATGGTGATCTGTAGTCACAGCCGAGCTCCAAGTTACATGGCCGCGGCCATTGAACAAGATTGCATGTGGGGTCGTCCCTATAAGTCCGATCGCGCTCATTTAATGTACGAGAATCGTGTCATTGATAAGTGCACGAATGAAACGTGCACTATTGTGGGACTCGAAACGCCAAAACATCCGGCAATGGGAAGTTTTGTCGTTCGAACTGGCGGATCTTATCCATACTGCAGTAATTACAAATTTAACATTTCTTATATAATTATTTACTCGATAATTATTACGCAGGTTCTAATACGACGAAACAATCTTCTAAAGGCCTGATTGGAAACGTTATCGATCAAGTGACATCGATTTTCGGGTAACTTAATAGAAAATAACAATTGAATCGATGTAAAAATGAAAACCCGGAAATAAGCGTCTTTCGACAAAATTATTGAAGGCTGAAAGTTTATTGATGAGTAAACTGTAAAAGCATGGTTTAAATACTACGTATAAATATATAATTAAATTCACGAGTGTTTTGTACTTCTCAGTCATTGACAACGTACACTCCGTAACTTTTCTCACACTATTTCGACTCTTCAGCATATGCGTTGAGATTAAACTACAAGTACGGTCATTCAAATCTCGACCTCGATTGATTCCAACGAATCAAACGACGTCCAGTCAATTTGTCGAAATCAACTCGAGGACATGACAAATTTTTGTCCTTAAAAAATATAGCCATTTCAACGCTTGCAACATTATGTAAATTATTCAAAATTCTTTTTGGAAAATATGAGATTCGTCTCCTTTCGACAAAATGACGCGAACGTAAAATAACAACTTTTCTATGCTGTTTAATTAGTGCATTATAAAAGGGAAAACTCGCTATTCTGTAAGTACATGCGCTGTGCCGACAAATGTCGCTAGTTTCGATGTCTTCAAACAAAAATTATCCAATTTATGGAATTCGCTGACATTAAAAATGATTATTGTAAGAATCACTTGATAATAGCAACAATAACAAAGTGTTCTGTGAAAAAATCGTCAAGAGTGCAACGCCCTCTCTAGTTATCGAAAAGATGATAAATTACTTTAATACTGAACTGTTTCCGAGTCTTCGGCACTGGCCACACTCGCTTGCTCAAGCACTTCTAACAGTTTTTGCATTTCCATGGAATCCGTCGAGTTGTTCATAGTCCTCTCCAGTGCGCGAACATACGACATGCACGTTCGACCCTCGTGATCCAAATTGTGAGGGTTCGCTTTATGCTACAGAATCAAAAACTCATTTATACATTGCTTTTCCATTTTTTAATTTCAATTAAAAAAGTGAAATTTTACCCAAATAAGAAGCTGAGCCATTGCCAAATTGCCAGTAGCACATGCGAGATGCAAAGGAGTTCGTAAATCCTCGTTGCTCACAGACGCATTAACGTCATCGTAATTACATCTCAGCAAGCACAGTGTGAATGCACGCATATCGCCTCTGTTTTTTCACACAAGAAAAGTGTTAGAAAATTTGAAATGCAATGATGACTTTTCAATGATTGAAATACGAATATTTTACCGGCAAACAGAATCAATGAGCAATTTTCCAAGTGGTATTTGTGGGTTTATTGGTGGTAAGAAGGCCTTGTCCTCGTATTTCCATCTTATCCACTGTTCCTTCTCTTCCCTCGGTGAATCCGAGGTGGGTTTTGGCTTCCCATTCAAGTTGTACTCCCACACGCTGTTGGCTATGTCGTTACCCAACGCCAACATGACACTTAATTGACCAGCGCTAACGAAAACATAATATATCACCATTTCATTATTCAAATAAAATGTTGACAGCTTCGAAGAAGTTGCTTGTTTTTCAGAATTTATTTTACTTACGACCAATCATCCAGGTCCAAAGACCGAACTTTTGATATGTGAGAACCCAAATTTCTGTGGATACCGGAACATTCGATGCACATTAATACGCCAAGATTGAGACTTGCCCAGTCTGGATCTAAACGGTGAATTCAAAATGCACGTTAAACAATTTCAAGATTAGAAAGAATTTGTCGAAGCTCTTGCAAACTTACTGAGCGCGTTGCAATCGACGCAAGCATCGTTCCCCAAAACTTTATTCTTGATGCAATGCATTTTAAAGGCTTCGGTCTCCGTTCTTTTTTCCCCGTCGCTGTTCTGCAGACTGGAAAATATCTGCTGTTCGATCGCGGCTATCCAACTGTCGCGATCTTCCGGACTGTTGGCTTCAAAGTGCCACGTTTTATTCTCTAATGATATGATGGAGAATTCGAAACTATCCTCTGAAGAATAAACTTGGATTAACAAATAATTCTACTACGCGATAAAGAAAATTTTCGGATGATTATTTTACCTGACACGCCTTGAGCATTTGTAGATTTTGAGCCTTTCGGCGTTTTTCCAGGCACTTTAACAGTTACGTATTGTAACACAATTTCCTTACCATTTGTATTATCCATGTAATCCTGTAACATTCACGTAAAATTATATTTTACATCGTAAAACAAGTCGAGCAACTTTTTCACAAAAATGGCACTGACATGTAAATTCGAATGATAAGTTAATCGTCCATCTTCCAGTAAAGTCACGTATTTCTTTTTCCATTCCTTCAGAGACTTGCTACTTCGTTTAAATAAGTAACCTTGTTTAACTGGTATTTCCCTGCCAACGCCCATCTCTCCCATGTACTTTTCCTTTTTGGACGGCGTGAACAAATTGGATTTTCTTCGAAATTTCCTGCAAATATGAAATCAATTATTTTCTTCGTTCACGCGTAACTGACCACAAGATTACTTTGGTAATTACCTGACAGTTGTGGGGGTTAAAATCGCAGGCCGAAATTCCGCATGGTTTTGAACGTATTGAAAACTATCATTTACAGGCGGTGCTTCATTGTGAACAGTGTTATTATGCGTGGATCGATTAACATTTTCGCTCTTTTCAGGTAACTGTAAATACATGTATAATTACTAGTCGTGCTCGGCGGGAACTTTTTCACATGTAGGTATGCTAATTGATGATAATTTTCTCTTCTTTACATGCAAGCTTATTTCCAGACAGATATCTTTTCTAATGAACCTACAACATCGCAAATGCGTGTCCCACTTACATTAATCTTTATGGGACTAACACCACCATCGACTTCTTTGGCATGTAGCTGCGTGTTCGCCGCTATCACAGGTACTGAGTATTTTGTTTCATTTTCCACCATGTGCTGTCCATTGTTTCGAGGATATTTTATCGCCGTTTTTTGAATTATTTTCTGGCAAACTGTTGAAAAAATTTGTACAGTGATTAAAAATATGAACCAATCTTTATCCGTTTATTGGGCTTTGTAGTAAATGGAAGATATTGACCATCTTGAAATACGCGCTCCACGTTCAAGCCATAAATGGCACAAGTTTCGTAATAGTGACACCTTAAATCGCAGGCAAGTTTCCTTGCCCTCGTATCTTTTATGGTTCGAGGATTGCCATCGCTCACGGAATCTGCACAAATAAAGTATACGTTAAATTTCGCAAATGTAACTCGTGCGATGTAATTAATGCAAAAAACTCGAACCTTGTACTCCAACGAGGATTTTTGGTACATCGGACATGTTTCGATAAGAGCACATTTTGCTGTAATAACTGCAAACTATAGAAAAGCTCTCTTCGCTCTCCAAACTAAAAACAAGTAGCACTGCGTCTATCCAAGCGGAAAACTGTAAGAATTAAAAGTACAATTCGATCAGTTTCGAAACTTTTTCACATCGAGTAGTTCGAAGCCATAAAATACAATGAAATCCGACAAGTGTGATCTACAGTTATCATTCCTAGAAAAACCCAAACAACTTCGAATCTTGTTCCGTAAAAAAACTTGCGCCGCGTATAATTTCAACATTTGGAACTCGCATCTCATGCATTTATATCGCGCATTTCAACTTGTTGCGTAACAGAGTACATTACAAAAGTGAAAATTAAATGAATCGTATGCCCTCGTTTTCTTTCTTCCATGACACTTGAACTAACGACGCCGAGTCGACGTTTTATTCGACCAAGGAAGCATAATGCACCTGCGATTCCGGCACCCCTCCTTCGTCCCTGATCAACAGTAAATAGCTCTGGTCATCGATAAACACTTCCTTCTTGAACCTTCCGCCTTCCGGTGATTCTTCGTGCATAAAAGAGCCCGTCAAGTATCGGTGCACCAACGCAGACTTGCCGGAATCGGAGGAGCCGACGATCCCCAAATGCAGCTCCGGAACGTCCCTGGCAAGAGTCCATTCATGGCTGTTTACAAACGAATCTAAAAAAAAACAAAATTGTCATTTTCCAATTTATATTTTCGAGTTAAAATCCCGGAAAATAGTGATATTTCGAAGGTGGTATAAAAGGCGGAAAAAAAGCGATAACGTACCTTCGATCGCGACAACGTGCTCTCGAATTTGCTTTGCGATGTGGGTGTCAGGTATCAAGTCTATTAAATCGTAAATAGCATAAATTGACGGATGAACGCTTTCGAAGCGCTGAATCTCTTGTCGAATAGCGAGCGAGGGGTCATGTCCGCTTTGTCCAGTTGTCATTTTTCAAATCGTAGTTTTGCACTCGGGCGCATATGTGTTTACGTACACAAACGTTTGTGTGTGCACAAGTGCACTGTACATATATGCAAATAAATTGCGCGCACGTTACGAGCACGTAACGTTAGAATGCATTGTGATGCGAGAACTGTTGACTTTTTTGACTTTACATTATCATACTGCGAAGGTTATCTTATCGTCTGTTATATTTTTATATAAAACTCGGTGAGATTGCGCGCGTCAGTAGACATTTTCAGTGGGAACTACGCGTGCTTTCGTCGAGCGGATGTTTTCCCGAAATCTTACTCGTGAAAAAAACGCGCGATAATTTCGCGCGACGCATGAAAATAGCGAAATACCGTGGAATCCGCGACCTGCCGCGACCGAACCACGGCGCACTTCGGCGTAACTTTCGGGTCTGAACTTTTTGCGCGTTTTCATGCGAGCAAGACTCAACCACAAATCGCGACAAATCCACGCGATTGGCTGAAGCGGATTTTGGGGTTATGTCCTGTCTTCTGCTGTTCGAGATAGATCAGTCGTCATCGTGAATCATTTTTAAGTCATTAATTACGGTCCGATTTATCATCAATACGCAATAAATAACACGCAACCAGAATTGTCTCGTCTAGGCGAGTTTATTTGGTGGAAGAATGGAGGACGTTTTGGAAGAAGTCGTCTCCGCGGAGGATCTCAAGGTACATCATATTTTTTCCAAATTTTCGTCATTTCGTATGTTTGCGACTACTGAAATTGTTGTTCATTTTTGCGGCGTATTTTCGACCATTTTTTATTGTCTATGTCGTGTGCCCCGCTCTTGAAAATAATGATGACGGAATCATGTTTTTATGCTTTGACGTGACTTTTTACCGTGCAGAAATTTGAATGTACATACAACGAGCAAGTGAAGCAAAATGCAGTGACGAATAGCGTGCAGTTTCAATATGCCTGGTGCCTTGTCCGAAGTAAATATCCCGCGGACGTAAAAAAAGGGATTATATTGTTGGAGGATTTATTTAATAATCAAGGAGAATCCGACAAACGAGATTGCCTTTATTATCTAGCTATTGGTAATGCTCGAATAAAGGTAAAGAAATTAATTACTAACCATGTACATCAATTTATTAATAATTTATTTCAAAAATCATGTTTTTTGTAGATAATCATGTTTTTTTGACGATTGAAATATTTTTAGGAATACAACAAAGCATTAGCTTATCTCAGAGCATTCCTGCAAATCGAACCCGGCAATCGACAAGTTATAAGCTTAGAAACTTCGATAAAAAAGAAAATGGAGCGAGGTAAATTTCACACTCCTTGATAATTTTCATCACGTTCGGGGAATTCGTCGATCCGACAATTTTGGGTTTTTATTTTCTTTCTTCAAAGTTTTGTTTTTGTATGCGATGTTGAGTTGAAAGAATACAAATAATTGGTTTACTTCGAACAACGATATGAAAGGAAATGAACATCCTGGATAGGGACAATCTCATTTTAAAAGTACTTTGTAATCTATGAATCATGCAGACGCATTTTTTGTATATTTTCTTGCATTTTATGAAATTCAATGTAAAAAACACATATTCTTGACAATGCGGAATAAGTTCTTCGCAACATTTATAACTCTGCTATTATTTTTCAGAGGGACTTATCGGGCTTGCAATGGCAGGTGGAATTATCGTTACCGTCGCTAGCATATTGGGCTTGGGAATCGCAATGGCAAAAAAACATTAACGCAAGAAGCATTCATCGCACGTGTAAAACACGAGGAAGCGTCCGTTCTTTCTTTGTACTTTAGTCAAAATGCATTCTTATTCCCTCTGCATAATTTGTAATGGAACATGCGGTGTATTTGACAAATCAAGAAAATGATGTAATTTTTCTGAGAAATATTGGGTTATTAATTATACAAGTTTTCATGCGTATGTACAATTTTTGTCGTCCCCAGTGTTCATTACTGAAGAAGACTGCAAGATTCCAAAGATGATAATGTTAGAATACATTTAGAATTGTATAATTTATTTGTAGAGTATGTTATACGTTCTGAGGTATATCGGTAAAAAACAGCGGCGCATTTTGTTTCATGATAACGATTCGACAATTGATATTTTGTTAGCCATAGCAATTGAAGATAGAAATGGTTTTAATATACCCCTTTTATAGCTTATTGCCTTATTTATGATGAAACATTTCATTTGTATCTATGAATTCAAATGAAAAGAACATTTTTTGTTACGTTTTACCCTACAAAGCGATACATTGAAATATAAAAATGTTGAAAAAAGGCGTGACTGAGTTTATTTATCAACAAATACAGCAGATCGATTAGTGAAATATTCAAATTCGTAGAATTCATAACTCATTTTTTTGAAGCCGAAAAAGCTCATTTTTTTGAAGCTCTTTTCGTGGGACATTTGAAATTACCCTATATCAGACGTGAAGAAAAGTGAATGATACAAGCGCTTTAAACGCTATAAAAAAAATATCGATTAATAAAACATCGAAGCGTTGTTTTATATGACATTGTGCTCAAAGCGAAATCGACCCAGCTGAAAAAATGCAACTGGTTTTACCAATTGGGATGCCCACAAAAAACTGCTTTCAACAAGCCTATATTTGTATTCGAAGATTTCTTGCGAGGCTTGACAGAGTGACATTTTTAAAATATTCTATTTTATTTTGCATAAAGGCAGAATTCGCAGGGTACATAACGCTACTTTTTGCAGCATCTTTTTACATAAAATTTGGATCTATAGCTCCAATATAAAAGTTTTCCATTCATTATTTCCACCTCTTTCCGAAAGCGTTAGCTCATTCAGGTGAAGTCGTGCACGTTAAAAGCTCCGACTCGGCTTTATTTATACTGGTCGTCATTTGTGGATAGACAAAACGTTCATAACAAGCACATGCCTCTAATTGCGCCGACAAAACACGTCCCCAGTCCGAGTTTCTATCATCATTATCTATGGAGACTTCAGCTTTGCTCACAGCATTCAACACAAGTACACCAATCTTTTCCAACTAAAAGTTCATCGAAATCAATGGTGCAGTATTTCTATGACCTCTTCTCGAAAACGAAGGGTGTGAGAAGTTCACTCAAAAACTATTGTAATTCTGAGTAGCTAAAGTACTTACATTTAACGAACATTGCGAGGCTTTTTTATTATTAGTATCATTGTCGAAAATATTGGTGCACGTATCTAGTATAAATTTCTTGATATCAGTAATTTCGTTGTTGAGTTCCACAGTGTCATTGATTAATTTTGTTGCATATTTAGCAGTATCTTCCATTCGGTCATCGACACAATCGTTTGCTTTCCTTAAAGCTTTTTTCAAGCTCTTAAATACTTGATGTAATATCCCCTTACAATTATTTGAGTTGTTTTTAGTGTCGAGCAGCTGTAAATTAATAAAATGAATGAAATTTTTGTTGAACACTCGAAACATCTTTCTCAAATCTTATAAAACTTTACTTACAACAAACAGCTTCTGTTCAATCTTCCGTTCATAAAAATGTCTGACTTTGCTTTTTTTCGAACGAAGAATGTTCATGGCATTATCCAGTTCTCTATTCAGAGAGTCTACTTTTTCGAATGTCTCATTATATATCCAATCAAGCTTATCGTGCATGCCATCCGTTTTAGTTTTAAGGTTGTCCGAATAGATCTGACCAAATGCTGTTTCAGAAAAATCCGTGCGGTTGAGGAGCTTTAATGCAGCTAAATTCTCATTCACCCGAGATGAAAAAAGGCGTCTTTCCAACAATTTCATCGTCTCTCAATAGTCTCGCTCGCGGCCACCCGCGAGATTATTGAGAGACGATTTACAAGCTTAAATAATCTCTCCATCAGAGACGATCGTCTCTACATGAATCTCTCGAACAGAGACGATCGTCTCTAAATTAATCTTTCGAACAGAGACGATCGTCTTAAATCAGGTAAAAGGGAGGTGGAAAGAAAGTAAAGGCATGCTGTGGCAAGATATCGGCACGTTTTTCATCAAAAAAATAACGAAAAAAATGTAATTTGGCAGTTTTATGTAATTAGTTCGCCGTCCAAAGTAATCTCAATTACTTCAATGACTTTTACAAGCTGTATTACTCTTTTGAACGCTGGAAAAATTCCTACCTACAGTATTCGAACCCGGGACCCTACACTCACTAGCTGAGAACCCTATGAGACTCGCTGTTGAATACCAATCATCTGATCTACCATGTGCTTAGCCTATATACCCCATGAATATCTTGCTTTGCAACGCTTTACTTTTCGAATCAAAATAATTCCACATTTATACGTCGAGTTCCATATATTCATTTCTACGAATAGGAATGTTGGTTTATCATGAACAAGCAAAATGTGCGATTGAACTCGAACAATTGCGAACTATTTCCATGTTTCGTGAAAAATGTCGAGATAAAAATTAATTACGGAACAAAAAGTTTGTTCATTGAAATCGATTATGCAACGTTAAACGGATGAATTGTGGGAAGATAAATGTGATTTTAAGGATGTCTTATACTGAAATATATTTATTGTCATTATGATAACATATTAATTTTCTATATTCTGCAATAACAATTTGTTAATTCATACGAAATGGAAGAAACAATGATTGAGGAAAAGATAAAAATCCAATTTGACGTTTCTTAAATTGTTACAATCTTTTCTTAATCAAAATATATATAAAAAATTGAATGAACACTTATTTTAGCGAAAATATTGCCCAAAAAGATATAATATATATTAAATACATGTAAAGAATAAAGCGGGTTGTATTCGTATTTATAATAATAATGCACAGTATTAACATTGCGCATGCAAATAAAAGTTTGAAAGTCTCAAGTTGAACTTGGAATATTTTCGAAAAATTAAAAAACTCATTCAATATGGTTTCGCGGGCGTGCTTTTACTAGCGTGAAACAGGAAGCAGATCGGCTCAGCGGGTAGATCACCCGTTGAGCTGACTCGGAAAATTCAAATTTAAATTGTTAAATAAACAATTTTGCCTGTGCATAATTATGTTCATTAACTAAACGTTCAATTTTTTCAATTCGCATAACTTTCTAAGTTCGAAAGACTGCAGTCTCCGAAACAAAGACTTCAAACTTGGGAAACACTTTAATGCGTCTTTTTTCTGAGTTCCAGTCTCTCAAAGAGAGATTCAGGTATTTCAGAGACTTTTAGAGATCATAAAAAGACGTTCAGAGATTCATGTGAAAACTTTGAGACGCGGATCTTTCAGGCAAAGACTTCATCTGTCTCTCAAGGTCTCTTGGCGTCTATGGTGGAAGACTTGGGAGACGATGTAGAGACGATGCAGAGACTGATAAAGACTGATAAAGATACTTCGAAGATCATTAGAGATCGAAAAAGACTTTTAAAGACGCTTCTTTTTCATCTCGGGATGCTCTACCAGAAAACTGCCTATCCGAAGTCAATTACTGAGGAAGGTAAAAGGAAGATTAAAACTATTTGAAAAATAACGAAAAAAATGTAATTTGGCGGTTTCACGTCATAAGTCCGCCTTTTGAAGTAACTATTATTAATTCATTTATTTTTACAAGCTATATACACACATTTTTATCGTAGAAAAATTCCGCACCTATGGTATC
>JABFQM010001849.1:0-18263 GCA_022816865.1 Zelostemma sp. ZL-2020
ACTATACCGCAAAAAGATTGAGCGTGTAATTTTTTATCGGTATAGTAGACAATTTTCCATGTGATTTTCACGGTGGATTCCGGTCGCGCCATAAAAACGAAGAGGTCGAATCCGAAATAAATAAATATGAAAGCAAAAAAAGCATGATCCCCACAAAGTTTTCGTATTTCGGTAAAACCGGACAATCTTATCAGTCGCATACACGCGTTATCGCTACGTCGCGTGTCACCATAATTCGTTCAGTCTGAATAAAATTACGTTTAACGAGGATGCCCTGTACTACTGTATTTTTGGCCAAGAACATCTTGAGCATTAGCAGGTACCTTAAAATCTAAGTAATGTAACGCGTAGATAGAAACTATGTTTCTAAAGATATTGCATTGCGGCGCTTCTCTTCACAATATACACATATAGATCTTATATATTCACGTAGTTTACGTATAAATTCTTTTTACCTATATTCAGACGAAGCGTCCAGTCCTACGAACTTTGGGAATAAACAACAACGGAGACGAAATCTCCGAGAAGCGATTACTTTGCAAGTGAGGCCAACTTTCTGAAACGCGCGTAAGTACTCTTGACTTTTGGCGGCGATACACTCGCGGATTCGAAACAGTGCGCAGCCAAATCAGACGGAATTATTAATTAATTAGTTCGCTAGTCGCTAAACTTATCCTACGGATTCGATTACCTCGCCCGCTGAGGCGGACTTCTCGCGACTTTCATGTTTTTTCTTTGCGCGAGAGTCCCTCGGAGCGCGTCCAGTCCTCGCGTTATGTACTCGCTACAGACTTTTGGCTTTTCCTTCCATTTCGATCGAGCTTTCACCGCCGCGTGCAGTCTCCACCGATCATTTCGCTGATTTTTTCTGGAGGCACATTTGGCCGAAGAAAAGATGGGAAATGGGAGTCGAGGGTGCACCGGAAGTGATCTGTTCGAGTGAAAGCCTAAAAGTTCTGTTCGCCGTACATGCCGGGAAACCGGACAGCGTGTGCTCCGAGCTCGGCGGACGAGAACTCGTCCTATGTGGCCAAATGCGCAAACTGGCCTGGGTGCGGAGCGAATTGATAGGGGTGTCCATACGGCGACATGTGATATGGTACAATGTTCATGCTCGCCATCTTGTGCTCCTTCTTCCACTTCATCCGCCGATTCTGGAACCAGATCTTTATCTGCCGTTCCGTCAGGCAGAGGGCGTGCGCGATCTCGATCCGACGTCGTCTCGTCAGGTAGCGATTGAAATGAAATTCTTTCTCGAGCTCCAGGGTCTGGTACCTCGTGTACGATGTCCTCTGTCGTTTCGTCTCCCCGTTCGCGTTTACCGTACCTGCGTACAAAAAAAAGGACAGAATTAAAACGATGTTTGTGACCAAATTTATTTCAAAAGCAATCAACTTGGAAGATTCAGCGTGCAGGGTTCTGTGATTTTTTCGATGCTAGGAATTCAAGAATTATAGAGTCTGCGATGGAATATGAAAATTAGAGCTACAGCACTGCGTTTCATGTAATTTTCGTGTAATTTCACAGAGTTCCATGTATGATTATGGAGTCATTTGTGACTTTATGGATATTTAACTTGTTTACTTCCTTCAATGGGGTGGAAAATTAGAGTGCAATGTTCGGTTTTATTACTGTAAATTAACAAATTTTAGTGTACGGGAAAAGCGTGAGAAGCGGAAATTTCTTTACTGTTTATTTGTAAACCATACAAGTTTGAATCCAAATTGAACCAAATTGACAATAGGTTTCTTCATTTGTTGAATTTTGAAAACATTTGATTATCATCGATTTTATTTAGTCTCTTTTTTTACTCCGTTTCGCTCAAATTGAAAAATTCGAAGTTATAATCACCTCAATGAAATAATACTATGTGCTGATTACACATTTCTTAAGTTCAGAACGCCAGAATTTTCTCTTCGTTCCCAAATAAAGGACAAAAAAAATAACCAAGCAAGAGATCGAATAAATCTCTTATTCAGGAATACAATTTGCATAAATAAAAATTCAATCCATTTCTATTTCCAAAATGAGACATAAATTACGTCTTACACTCCAAAATTCTCATTTAAAAAACATTTGGGGACGCACCGAATTTAAACAGAAAATATATGTGAAATGTACGTTAATTTTACCAGCGCTACCCGAAGAAAAAAGTCGAAAAAAATATCATAAGTTACATCATTTAGTAATTCAATCGTACAAAAGTGATACAAACTTCAATAAGTATTGCACACCGCAAATTAATCATGACTGCAACCATGTTTTCCACGATCGAATTACCAGGGAATAAAGTAATTTTTCCCACGACATTTTTCTCCGTGCAAAACACCCCGATAAAATTGAAACCCCGGAAGCTTTCCTCAACGGGACGACGAAATGATTCGCTTTACAAAGTGTCTAGTTCCCTATGATTTACGCCCGCAATTGGAGGCTTAAATAAATTAAGGCTAAAGTGTCGGGCAATGGGTTTGCGGCGCGAGACTCGTTTTCCATTGCATCTCGCGGATTGTAGGTGTAGCATAGGCGGGGTAGCGTAATAATAGCGTTGCGAAATTATTTATGACCGAGGCGTGCTAAGTAAATAGGTAAAACGGCTGCCAAGCGAACAGTTCGCGATCCGTTGCCACTGTAGTCACGATATTACCCACAACTCATTGAAATAATTAACGAGCTCGTCACACGTCGCTCTCTCGCGTTAATTCGCATCGGTTCTGGTCATCTCCTCCCCCAACTGTCCCGCTTGATTCGCCGTATCTTTTGAAAAATTGGGTAACGAAAATACGGGAGTGTGAATCATGGGAATGTGACGGGAAAAGAGAGCTTCGCGAAGCGTGCATTCAGCGAATAAATTCCAGCGGCGTTTTCGGTTAATGCTGACCAAGATAATTATGCGATTGCTACCGTGCGCGAGGGGGTAGTTCGCTCGCCCGGCGTGAGAAACGCAAGTAAGTACACTCCGATGCGGATATTAAAGAGGCGGCTCATTTGCGGCAATAATGAGTGCGCTATTAATAGTCCCGCGCGTCAAGGGAGAGCGTTATGAGTGGTACAGACAAATACCCACGTGTGCCCACAGAGGGAGCGAGCGAACAGAGCGTAGAGGACAACGTGCCGGCTTGGACTTAATGACTGAACCGGCCGCGTTATCGCTTTCCTCCCAATGTAGCACGTCACTACCGCGGCGAACTGTTTTTTTTTCATTAATATAGAGCGTCGTTCTCGGATTTTGCCTTCCGAACCTTGATTTTTCGAATACTTCCAACCGCATCGAGGCCCAAAGTCCGAAGCAGTTTCCGTGGAGTTTAAAAAGCGCTTCTCCGGATTTGTTTTATCGCCCTCTTCAGCGCGTTCATTATACATTTTAACGTCTGAGAACGTCGCTTTGCGAGTGTCGGCACGCCGCGTATGCACAGGATTTCGGGGATTCGGGCCACATATCGGGCGATCCGACGATCTCATCGTGATTAATTGTCCCCTGTGTTTCGCCGACGTCGGTCCTGCACCCGGGCTGTAATCGTACAAGGTCAAGGGGACACGGAAATGATTTTTTGCTCCTCTCGCGTGCACGGTTTCTCGCTAATTCCCCTGACTTTTATTGCTCGCGCATGGAAGCAGGAATACGAAATTTATCGAAACAACACCTCGCAGGTTTTCCCAGTTCTTTCCCTCCCCCTTTATTTTAACCCGCGATCCCGGAAGAATCCACTCATCTCACAATGCAAGAACTGATCATTTCTTTAACCGTGGGACCATCGTTGTCTGGATATTTCTCTGTAATGGACAGGCATTTAATGGGCGTTCGCGATTGACCTCAGATTGCACGGCAAACGGTCATTTTCCGTTGCTTGCACAACGCGAATTTTGAATGTTAATCAGGGACCGCTAACTCTGGCTATGCCGGAGAAAATTTTACGTGTTTCAATAATTTAACGCTTTGATTCGGTTACATCAAGAACGCCTAAAGTATAATCGATTGTTTCCAATTCATCGTGAATTGTTTTATCTACTATCGCGATTCGTGCACCAGATAAAAGTGTCGCGACGAAGTACTGGGTCTCGGGAACGTAAGATAATCTTACGCGTGGAGCTGAGGCCGTCAAGTCGGTTTCGTTGACGCGCATCGCGCAGGATTTTTCAAGCGAACACGAGAAATTTAGTTCTATTAAGAGAACTAAACACGGCAGACTTTGTCGAGTGACATCGGTGGGTTGACACAACATGGCCTTGCGCTTAAGACAACGCGTTTGAGCGACAGATGCCGTGCATTTTTTAACCGACAAGTAGATTCCGTTCGTTTCTTTCCTTTGTAGAGCAAGTATGTATTATTAAAATATATTCCGATTCCACGTTACTTAGTCCGTCTGTGAAAGCAATGATTACATGGAAATTTCATTATTAAATATTTATAACATTACTTTCGGCATCACAATGACAAGTAAACGTCTACCTCGGGCAGTATTAAAATTAATCAATTCCGTAGCTTCTGCTAAAGTATCCTAATGCTTCTGAATGAGGGTATGATTAATGACGTTTTGATGGGATAATGATACAGAATGCACGATGTTTCTAGGACCGAAAAATCGTGTGATACCATCTCGGGAAAAAAAAGACGAGGAATCGAAACGTATCAAAAGTCTTGCGGAGGCGCGAAAACGACTCTTACGCCAAATAAAAAGCGAAAATTTTCAGTGAATTAGCGTCCGGTTCATGATGGATGTTGACTTTGTTGCTCGCGCCGAATATTCCGGTATGAATTAAAGGTTACGCTCGGTCGTAAAGGTCAAAATAGTCCCACGCTCGAGAATCATCAACGCCTTCGCGTCGCAGTTGCCGAGTTTAATTCCCCGTGAATGTATGTCCAATGTTCAGCATCGGCGCGGAGTATTCCATTCGACGGCAAGTTTTTACAACGGTACATATACTCGGCATCCACCCCCTACCCCCTGCACATATCTGGGCAGTCATCTGATATGAGGCCGCTCGCCTTATCCCCTTTCGCCATCTAAAAATGCGACCGATTGGTCCCGGCCGAAAATCATTGCGGAATTTCGGATGCCTTTAAACGCGTCAGCTCGAGTTAATCAATTTTCGAAAAAAAGCCCTTTCAAAGTGATTGAAAAGAATGAAAAATCAGCTTTCGATCCGATTGATAAATGGTCATTTGTAAATTGCCACGAACTCGGTGTAACGCGAAAGTATAAATCGAGTTACGTTCCACGCGTTGGTACCGCCGGGACCATTAGGTTCTTCATGCTTAAGTGGCGGTCGTGACAGGACGTGCTGGTGTAAATGCAATATCCGAGCAGTATCTTCTCCGAGTCAACGCCGACCACCAGCCACATTAGATGTATAACTACTCTATAACGCGGCTCAAATCTACGAGGCATTGACATCGCCGACAAAGTGATGCTCTCATAAATTACCGCGCCGATTTACCTGACTATTATACAATTACGATTACATCTCGAGACCCTAGGTGGTCCTGGTCTTCCGCGGGATCGACTCGACCATCGGTCCTTATCGTGACAGGAGCCTCGAGTTCCTTTATATTTTACGATGTTGCTCATCCGCTAAAATTGCTAATTTCATACACGTTTTTTCATTGTATCCACGAAAAACCTGGATACAATGTTTATATTGTCGGTGAATAAATAATGAAGGGCTTCGATAAAAAATTAGTTGCAAATGAAACGAAGTACAACTTGGATTCAATTAAATTTTTATCGAAAATTGAAACTATTTTTCACGCCCTTTTTTTCAATGTATAATTAGTCACTCTGAAAATTGGGTCGTCAATTGAGAAGTCGATGACGCTTCGAGAAAAAGTTCCTCGTAAAGAGGCAGAAAATATTTCCACAAAATCATCACGTCGGAGTCTTTCCATTGCGTACAAGGGGGCCATGTACGAAAAAACGACAGCAAGGGAAAGCGACGCGAACGCGCGTTTCTGGCGCATGGCCAGTCCGTTACGATGCGGTCTTTTGCCAAAAGCCCGAGTCCAGCTAGTCCACGCGCAATTTAAATTTACCTAGGCGTGTTTTGCGTCATTCAGTACCACGTTCTGATTTGTGATCCGTCTGTTCTTTCGCAGCTGCCATCGATGCCGGCCAAAAATTCGCGGTTTCTTACAAAATATCAACGACCCGGCAACTTCGTTGGCCGATTTTTCGCATCCGAGTCGGAATCGCTTTTCGAGAAAATGCCATTCCTTTGCCTGGGGCGATTTGATTTTTCGATAATAAATAATCCCCGAGGAAAACTCGTCTCTTCGACCGATGAAAGTTCCGCGACGCGAAATCGATGTACCCAGCGAAACGCGTGCATCCGCCGAGATGGTAATGCATTCTGAGATTGTTTGGTCTGTTTGAGTCGCGTGTGTCGACCGATCGGACCGCCGTGTGATGGATGGAGACACGCGGCTCTATCCCCATCTTCCCCTCATTCCATTGCCATCTTTCTCCATATACATAACCCGCCTTTTCCTCTCTCGTCTTTCTTGCATCGAGCAGTCTCTCGATCGTGACAGTCGCATGTATAAAATTCCCAATGCTAAGGTATTACTACTTAAATGTCATACGAGTTGGCTGGAATATTAATGGGGAAATTTTTCTCCTCCCCCTTTTCGAAAGCGGTTTTTAGACCTAACAAAACACTTGCGACACGTGCTTCTAAAAGCGGAAAGTTCATTAAAACTTTTTACCCCCGGCGCAATCGGCCAGCATCTCTTTTCGCGGGAAAGAGATGTATAAAAGCAATGGAATACGCAACGTCCCGTCGGCGTTGCCGCAGCTGTTACTCGTTTCGTACGCGGCAGAAGACGGTATAAGACCGCGAACGAGACGATGACCGCTTGTTAATTTCACCGATTCGACTATTTCAGGGTTGCCGCGTAACCTGGAAAAGTCGGCTCGTTTTTTAATGATGATGTGAATTAACGATTTTTTCGGTAGTGATAACGATAAGACGTTGTTCAGTAGTCAAAGTATGGGATGTTTTTTTAGAAACCGTACGGATTTGGAACGGATTAAAAATGAAGTCACATTTTAAATGTCTTCGAAAACACGAAAATTCCGGTTTTATTTATTGTAGCAAAGTTTAATTGAAACATTTTTCTTTTTTTTATATCACCTCCAGTTCCTCGAAATTTAAAGAATATTTCAACGTATAACAGAAAAAAATATTATGACTTATTTAAAAATATAAAATGAAATAAAATAAAATACTTAATAACTGGAACGTTGTGCGAGGTTTCACTCCATTACTTTGTATAAAAAGATAACAAAGTTTAAAACTGTTTACCAGTAAAACAGTTCAAGTTTGATATTTTGCGTTGAAAATAATCTTGTAATCAAAAAATAAATAGAAAATGATTAGAAAAGACGATTCAATGATTGATAATTGTGTATCAAAGCCAAATAAGCCTGATTTCTCATTATCCACGATCAAGATAAAGTCCCATTTTTCCGGCAAAAGTAAACAAAACCTAATAAGTACGAAAATGCCGAAAAACAATTTCCTCGCTTACTCCTCTGCGCGAATAGAAAGGGGGAATCGTTCGCGAAGAAATCCAGCTGATAACTCTCGAAGAGGAAGAAAAAGTCCTTGGTCCATCATCAATTGACAATGGAACGGAGTCACCCGCTGACCGGGACCGTGCATCTAGATGTGACGTGTGGGGTACGCATCGTATTCTCGTTCGAGCAAACTCTCTCGCTCTCTCTCGCTCGGGAAAATTAATGACTTACCTTCAGCGGGAACAATACGCAGTCAGCTGCGAGTCTTCGTGTCTGAGTAGATTACACGTACGAATCGAGTGCACGGTGTAAGGTCCGCAACGACGGAGACGAAGAAAAAGCAAAAGAGAGCGAGAGAGCCCGCTGGTGTGGATCGATTTAATCGTATTGAGGGCAGCAAGAATGCGAACATATAATTTTAGCGTGGCAGAAGGGCTTCGACTGCGCGACGCGCTCATACGTCATGAAAACGATTCGATTCTTCGACGGGATTCTTTCCGCCTGCGCAAACACGCGATTTTTAACGTAGGAATTTCGTCGAAATTACGCCACCGCGTCTCGTTCCCATCGTCATTAGATATACCGATAACCGCGATAAGTGAAAGAGCGTTTATCGCGAATCTCGAAAGCAGTGATAATGAAAACGTTGATTTATGGCGCGCCGTTAACAAATGGATCCATCCGGTTAGTTTCCGCTGTGTAAAGATCAAGTTCGAGCTTCGATTTCATTGCCAGAGTCGGAAAAAAAAGTCGTTCTCTTTTATTTGCGTTGTTCAACTTTTCGAGTATCTGCATCGAGCTAATCGTTGTTTCACGTGACCCGGACGATTCATTTGTCCCTGTCATCGCGTTGGGAATACAAACGATTGGCGAGTATTAGGACAATCGACAAGACTAATTACGCCGATAATACGGCAAATTAAAATACGAGGAATCGCTTTTTTGAAAAATGAGCCTCCGCTGGAAATGTTTCGAGCCTTCCGAAGATTAAAGGGAGCGTTTCGCTTCTGAGACAATGTCCCCAACGTCGGTGAATCACGCAACATTTATACACGGGGACAGGGACCGATTTCTCTCAGGAGGTTGTCCCTTTTGATCGTCCAGTGCGTTCCTTCTGCTTACCCCACTCGAGTCCAAACGCTCTAAGAGGCATAGGTTGCACATAAGCCTCGCGAGCATTTATTTATGGCTCGAGGTCGCTGGAGTACATGTGGGTACGCCCCTACAGCGAGAGCACTTTGCACTCTCTGCACCACCTACGGAATGAAGTTGTTGCCGCTTCATCGTGCGTCTACACATCCGTCTTTGATTTCCTTTGGCTTGGATTTAGCAGTGTCAAACGTAACCGTTATTTACTTAGCCGGGGAATTCCCTCCCAAAAAATCATCAGATTTTGCGCCGTAGTCTCGAATATAAATGAACGACGAGAACGTTCAAAACGCATAAATGTAAATATCATGTTTGAAGAGCTTTTTTTTTCTTCTTCCCTTCCTCCGGGGACAGCAGCGGAGTCTTCGCTGTAACGTTAGATCAAAGTCGCGCAGTGTTTGTCGTTTGTATTCCTCTGAAACGGCGTTTCGCGCGAGTTGAGAGATCGATTAATCGTGCATCGCGAGACATTAATAAGCGAGGCGTCCACGAATCCCGCGCTCGTATCGCTCTCCACGTGCGTCCTGCATAACGGGGCGATTAAATCGAAACTTCTCGTCGAACAATTTAAGATAGTGACGTAAGTGCGGAGAAACGTTGATCCTACGTGATTTATTCAACGCTCGCCTAGACAACTATGCGGCCATTATATCGCGCAAAAGCGTATACGCCGAATCTGAAGACCCCGTTTATCCCAGACCCCTCGAATAACTTGGGAATTAACGATGACTTCCGGAAACTGAATAAAACTAAATATAGTTCCGACGGCGCTTTTTTCCTCGGGGATTGTATAAGAATCTTCGTGATCAAGCGATTAATTCGTTCGATAACAAGCGTTCGTTTTACAAGCTCTAAAAACGGCTTTTGCCTTTCAAACTTTTATGCCAAATTTCCGAACTTTTTCAGAATACAAATCTGCAACTAAACCTTTTAAATTAATTAATCAATTACAAAATTTAACGATATTTCCATTAATTTTTTATTAATTCAGCCTCGAAATTCAGCTGAGAGCAAACGAACTACAAGTTAGGAATTTTCATTGTCAAAAAAAGTTAGAGTTCAAATAAGTCTTCATCTTTATTCGGCTTTTCTCTGGTTTGCGTTATTCATTTCCTGAATTCTCCGAGTTTTTTTAGTTTTCCAGGCTGTTATTGAGCCGATGAACGTGAACGCGCGAATGCAAGAAAATGGAATGGAAAGCCACGACGGCGATTAGACATCGGACAAATGGGTTGCACGGTACTCCCGTCACGTATGCTGAAACCAGTTTCGAAAAGTTTGACCCTGCTGCTCACGCTGCTCACAAGAGCACGGGGGTAACAGACGAATTTGTATCTTGGGAATAGGCATCGCGAGCCACCCTTGTGGCTCCGAAGAAAGTACCTCCCGACTTATTTATGGTTGAACGATCGAACTATAATTATGCTCCCTCGGCGAAAGCTCATCTTATTTATTCGTGCTTCGACCGCTAATTAACGGGCAAATAATTACGCAGTTTTGATCCGTAATCGGCGATTACGACGAGAATTAAGCTCGCGCGCGATGGTCTTTTTCGACGAGCTGCACTGGGAAATCTTCGGGAACGTTTCCGCTTCACGTGGGAAGATTTCCCGAACAAAAGAGCATGAATTATTCATCAATCGCTTCATTTCGCGGCTCGTTCTATGACGAAATTGAGCAACTCCGCGGATGGTTTAATTGGGCAATTTACTGTTTTCGATTCTTAGTTATTCCTGACCATTTTGTCCCCGGTTTCTTTGAGCAACGACGAACTGGTATTGAATCTAGTTTGCGACAATTGACATATCATGTCGAAAACCCGCTCGACCAGTGCCTTAGCTGCGCAAGAATCTGTCGTTCGCGTACAGAAATGATTTCGCAATTTCACTTATGCGTTGCGGCCACGCTAATGCTCGTTAAAAAAACATTTCGAGAGTGAAGAAATAATCATTGAGCGCGCTATCCGATGTAAATGTTTCCAAAACAAGCGGTTCCTCGATCTTCCGCGTTCAGTGGACGTTTACGTACGCGCTCGAGTGATGCGACGCTGCCCGAAAGGCTCCGTAAACAAAACGTCGCTAAATTTGAAAACTATCGCGCCCAGAAATCGTTGGAATAATCGAACAAAGTCGGGGCGCGTTGTATATTTTCGCAAGAGAAACACCCTCATTTTTTCCATGAGATGATGTATCGCAGAGCGAAAGAAAACCAGGGAAGTTGCGGCGGTCGTCGGTTTTATTTTCGTACCCAAGATTCCTTCGTTGGAACGTCGAAAACGGACATTTTACAAATCGCAAAATATTCTTGTCCCCGTAAATAATAAAAATCGCGGCCGCTCGCGAGGATTCATTTTCGTGCAACGTCCGAATTTCAACACTCGTCTTTCGCTGCTTTTCGATTATTTTAATATGCACGGAATTGAAAACTTAATTATTTCTAGTGTCTAATTCTAGAATTGGAAGAACGGAAAAAGTCAGTAAATCCAAGTGACTTGAATCCCAATTTTCGCAGCGAGTTGTTTTTAAATTCAAAGTTATGTAACGTTCGTTCCAACGAATCCATTCGAAAATCTTCACATCTGGTTCACGACAAACTTTAAACATAAAAAAAAAGGTCAAAAAAGGATCCATTTTCGGCTGTTATCTAGATGAAAAAAAAAAGAAGCGTCGACTGATTATTCCAGAACGTCACAGATAAATATAAGTCCGTATTGGAAAGAGGCAGAAATATATTTGTTCAACATCTGCCGTTCTTACGATAGGTCGTAGGCACGATCATTCAGAGCGACACATCGCCTTCCATTGTAAGGTTTAAGAGCCGAAATTGGCATTCAATAAAGAAGAGTCCCAAGGACAGTGCGTCTTGACGCAAGTCGAGTCGAATGGATCCCGCCGCAGTCTTGTTCCGGTGGTTGAGCCTCGTGGGGCGTTTAGCGAGACAGTTTCTTGGTTTCGAATGTAAAGCAGGGATGCTACATTAACCTCCTCGCAGGCGTATGGAAGCGAGCGCAAGAAAAAGAGAGGCTCTCGTAGGAGAGTGTTCGAGGGCCACGTCGAACGGGCTGAGGCAGAGCGAAGGAAGGGCCCCCCCGCCTCACAAAGCGGTCTGATTTATGGCCCTCCGCACATACATAGAGTTACACACGATATCATAATACCATTAATTCTTTGTCAAATTCCCTGCTGACTGAATCATACTGGCCGCGCAGTAAATCACGCGGCGACTAATGTGAGCACGGACGGCGCGTTGTTTTATCTCTCTTGAGCCGCGGGGGCAGGTGGACACACAATCTCAAAGCTCTCCTCCTCGGCTTTTTGCCGCTGCGCGAAACGTTTCCGTATTTTCGTATCGTTTTATCGCGACTTCATCGGGCCGTCGCGGTGACGGATTTTCCCCGGATTCGCCGGCGACTCAATCGAGGATATTTTTCATCGAGGAAGCCGCGCGGAATGGATATCCCCTTTTTCCCTCGATTAATTAATCAGCTTTTCGTGGGTTTCGAAATTTCTCGTCATTTCGTGGAATGTAATTATATTTACTCTTATGCTAATCGAGTTTCAAATACAACTTACGGGTTATGATAATTTTATCGAGAGATAATCCGTGTGGCTTTTTTTTCGTTCCGGTAATGTATGCGAACTCATAAATTTCTCATATTTAACTTTGCGACGCGATAAATTTTAATTTTCTCTATTAAACGTGATTTCTTATACGCCAATGACCTTATATTTTGAAGGTGATTTGACGTTTTCTTCATTATTCCTTGATTACCATGGGTTTTCTTTCCGTGAATTGATAAGACGAGACGAAAACGTCGTCAATTTCTGTCACTTTTCGAAAATAGATGTATCTTATCGACGTTGTTATCAATTCCGCGCAAACACAATTTGAAAAGGTTATCAAAAAATTAGTACATCAACGTTTCCATGGGCAGCCTTTAAATATTCGAGTCGCGTGCTTAATAATATTAAAAATTACGAGAAAATTATAAAATTCTTGTAATTGCAGGTGTCCCGTTGAAAACCAGTTTCTGTACAATTTTTAAGAATCTAGATTTACAGTCTGTAAAATGACGGAGGAAAATGATGGAAGCTTAATTGAAAGCAATTTCATGAAAATTTATTCGCGTCATTGTTATAATCTCGTAAATTATTTGATGAGAGGGTTTCGCCATAATCGATTTTATTCTCTATAAAGCGAATAAATAGAGTCTGTTCTGCGAGTAACTTAGTAACCTGTTTGATTTAATCGGTTCCAACCTACAACAACTCATCTCGGAAACAAACAACGCCCAATAGAATTTGCGAATCAAAAAATTTTTCATCGTAACAACTGTTCAATTCAGAAGCAAAATTAACTCGAAAGCTCATAAATAGAAACGGTATAAAATTGCCCTGAAATACTTCACAAAACTTGAACCAATATTTGAACGGCACATTTCATGCATAACACTCGTCAGTTTTATTTTTGAAAGTGATTCGAACGATTCCGTTCTTATAAAAACGTTTATGCAACGGCGTGATCTTACAAACGTGATTTATCAAGTCCCCGGGAATTCGCGTGTGACAAATGAGTAAATAACAACAACTCGAAGAGAAGCGTAAGCCTAAAAATAAATGCAACAATCGCCGGAATATTTCCCTCGAATATTTTTTTTTCCGCGTTCGCATCGAACCTTCAAAATGGGGGAAACGGAGTTCTTACGCCGGGAGCGTTATTCGGAACACGTGTGTTTTGGGTTTCGAGACTTCTCCTGGCACGACTCGCCCACACGCAGACGGTCTTTCTCCCCCGAAATTTCTATACAAGTCGAAAAATGTAGGAACGATGTAACAAGAGCCGAAAAATGGCGCTGCGTCGAATTTTCTACTCACTCTGTCCAATATGAACCCTCTTCATCCAAGGATAAATCTGAGGCGGATTTCCGCCGGAATTATTAGCCTTGTTCGACGAGTTGTTCCCGGTGCTAGAGGTACTCGAAGTGGAAGAAGCAGGCGACGACGCGGACGAGGCGTTCGTCAAGGTAGAATTTCCTTCGACGCCCCGGGAACTCCCGCTCGGCGGAGAGGAAGCCAGAGCGACCGCGGAAGACCTAGAGGAACTTCCTCCGGGAGGAGAAGTGATCCCGGGGGTGGATTTGCTCGTCCCTGGAGTAACGAGCGGAGTCGGGCTGTTCCTCGACGTGGACGTCGTGAGATCCTGCGGGGAAGCGACGCTCGTCGAAGACGTAGAGTCCGCGTATTTACAGGTCGACGTGGAGGGCACGGAAGGAGCAACGGCGCTCTGTAGCAGCGGCGTCGTGGGATCCTGGTGCAGAGACTGTTGCGAAAGATGTTGCTGGGGATGATGTTGCGAGGCCTGAGCGTGCATCGCGTGTTGCTGCGACGTGGTCGGTGCCCCGAGTCGAGGCTGGGGTTGCAATTGCGTGTAGTCGATCATCCCTGCCGGGGCAGGATGTTGCATCCCCGAAGCCGGGGTCGCGTAAGGATGCTGAGGATAATGTTGCTGCGGAGAATAACAAGGCGTCGGATATCCAGCAGCCGTCGCATTAGGATTGTAATACTCGCCAGCGACAGGCGAAGAAGCCTGCAAGGTTTCTCCGGGCGAGTTCGCCGATGGCCGGGGTTGCTGTTGCTGCTGGGGTTGTTGGCCCCCGTAGCAAGCGGCGAGAGAGTTGACGAACTGGTACGAGCTCATTTTCCGTATCTGGCGAAAAGAGATCACTCCGCGTAGCGATTTTTCTCGAGAAAACAACGAGACTTTCGGGAACTAAGCGGCAGCGCGATGAGGAGAATCGCGCGCGGTGGGTCTCATGATGTACGCCTCGTTCGCGACGAGGCGTGTGTATTTATCGCGATGTTCACGGGCCAAAGAGACAAACGATTCGATAATAAACAGGGGTCGGGCTCTCGGCTAATAGAGAGGCAGGCCCGAAGAGTCAAGTTGGTTTACGAGCGCCACGTGGTCCCGGGGCTATAAAACTGTCTTCTGCTTCTTTACGACATCGCGCGATCCGCACGGGGACCGATCGGCCTGCTGGCTTGCCCCATCCGCCAGCGGCCGCCACCCGAATATCACTGCCCGGAACCGCGCACTTAAGAAACGGAGGAATGAAGAAGAACTGAAAAAATTGAGCTCACGGGGACGACGAACGAACGGAGCCCTTTTAATTATCGGCTCGGCACAACGATTATCTCGAGAGGCACTGACACCAAGCACTTCTTTATATCTTCACTAATGAGGGGTCGAAAGGTAAGGACCTCGCGGTGCGTACGCAGAGGTAGGTGGTATCGTACTGAACCTCGCGATCCTCGAGGCCGGTGCGGTAGCTGTCACGTGCCCGCGCTGCGTGTCAGGAGCGCCGACCAATCCCCGTCGTTCGTCAAACCTTGATTGGTCTCTCTCGGAGCCGCGGTGGATTCTTCAACCCCGTTCCTCTCTTTTGGCCACCGCCGTTGCCGCTGCTGCCGCTGCTGCTGCTGCTGCTGCTGCTGCTGCTGCTGCTGCTGCTGCTGCTGCTGCTGCTGCTGCTGCTGCTGCTGCTGCTGCTGCTGCTTCTGCAGGCCGACGTGACAAGAACCGAGAGGGGTGAAGCCAGAGAGGGGGGAGCGACGAGCAAGTCAGGGGGACTAATGGAGAGATATTCGGAAGCGCGAAGGCGGGGAAGGGACACTTCTTCTCTGGCCTCCTCGTCGACGTCACCAAGAACTTGTATCCTGCCTCGTTTTTCCTCCTCGCGCACGCGCCCCCTCCCCCGCCCTTCCGCCCCCGGGGTTTCTTAAGCTGAGGGGGCTGATTTTTTTCGACCTTTCTTCGCGGAGCGCAACAACGGAAGAGAGCGGGCCGGTACCCCCGAAAGTCGTGCGCGTTCGCCGCGAAGAAGAAGCGAAGAAAGAAGAAGAAGAAGAAAGGATGCGCATAAGTCAGCCCGGCGGCCGCGGCTGACAGTTTTATGAGAGTTTGATAGCCTCCGTCGCTGTCTCTCTCGGCTCTTCTCGCTCGTTTCAAGGGACAGAAGGACGAGGACGAAAGAGCGGGATAGAGCGAGAGACAGACACGCGCACCAAGCCCCGCACTCTTTATTGTCCCATAAATTCAAACCTGTTGCCCGGAGCCGAGAGGGGCGATACGGGGGCAACGTGGGTTCCAGAGCGAGAGAAGGGAAACGCACCGCGAGAAACGAAACGGAATAGACGATGTAAATGATTGTACTCCTGAATCGGTACACGATTGACGTCCGTTATCGCTCCTCGGCGAACCCGGACGCAACTCGTAACTCACTGAACGACTGAGCTCAACGAGGGCCTTCGAGCTGGCGGCTCGCGCCAGAAGCATGTGTGACGTAGTAGCCACAGTCGCTTTAAAGGGGGGTACCAGGCCGAGGAGGCGGAGCTCTTCTCGTTCTTACGAGGCTTCTTTCTTTGAGAAACAGTACACGCGCTTTTACACCGTCCCGAATCTTAATTGCGGGACGGTCATGTCTCATCACCTTTAGGCTTATTTTGCCGATTGAAAAAAGAGGGTTTTGGGAAAAGTGCAAAGAGGGTAGAAGAGAGGAAAAAGAGAGGAAAAGATTTTCGATGATATAGGAAATCAAGTGCGCCGCGGATGCTGTCGGAGCTGGCGTGATAGTACGGCAGTTGCTCACCAGATGTGGCGAGAGTTGGATTGAAGAGCGCGCCCGCCCCCGGACGCCCCATTCCCTCTCCCGAAGAAACCCCTCCACGTTGGCGCGATCCCCACCGCTCCCAGGAAAGTCGCCGCTATCTTCTCTTCTGTATACCGTGGGACATGGAACTCTTGTGCATACATACACTGCTGGGGATTGCCCCTACTTCGAACGGCCTGACACATTGGAGTTTCGAGCTCGCCACGACCACCTATCGCTTTCCCATGCTCGCTCCTCTTTGGCATTCAACTCCGCGTGCTGACAAGAGATCCCTCGTGTCAAATGCCGCACTTTGAACCGCGTCTCTCGCGCGCGAATTAAATGCCAAGTATTTAATTACGCTTCTCTCGAAGGTTAAAATGGGAATGTCCGATGCAGCTTCGGAGTTTTTAGAATGAAATTCTTTTCTGGATGAGAAACAGAGTCGTCACGTCAACGCGAACAAGAAGTTGCGCGATTAGAGACGCATTGAGCTGCGTGTCACTGTTTACCGCGGCCCCATCGGAATTTCTAATAAAGTCGTCGCGGTCGCAAAAAACGTATCGAGACCTTCATGAATCACGTTTACCGGCAAAGCGAGCCGCCGGACACGTGTATCTGTTATATTCTCTGGCTTCGAGGATATAGTTTATTCATCGTACTCGACGCATTTTCAGCCCTTTATTACCGATTTGAAATTTTGATCGATGATGCAGCTTCCAAATGCAATCCCATTCATCTACGATTTTGAAAATGTTTTGATTTCAGACATAAATAGTCTCGGTTTTGTTTAGTCGGAAATATTATTGGAGAGCGAGTTACGAAACGAAGAAACGCTAAATTTGTTACGATGTTGAAGACGAAGCTCGGGGAGATGGAGAAGGACAAATGCTGGGAAGAAAGGAAACGTTTTACGGCTGATCTCTCGGTGACAGCCCCTGAAAAATTATTACGACGCTTAAATTTAACTACCTGCTAATGTGCCGGGCAGGCCGAATGATTTTTCATTAACACCTCGTGCCGCTGACAAAGAGGGCGCAATATTTTTGAACCTGAACTGGTTCAAGTTCGGCTTTGTCGAATTTTGAATATTGGTTGTTTGTTTTTTTGCGATTGTGAGAGTTTATTTGGGATTTAAAATTCATTGGTTTGTATGGAATTGAAATGGATTCAATTGCTTAATAGATAGTCGAAAAAGTTACGGTTCCGCGTGCCGGCCATGATGGATTATCGGAGCTATGGGAAACTATCCGTCAAGTACAATATCGACCCTCGCCCTCTTTCGAACCCTGGAACCAAGGGCATTCCTCGCCATGCAAAACTTACCGCTGTTGGTTTTCGCGAACTTTTAGATACTTTCCTTTCTTCGAGGATCGGGAAACCTGTTTTCTTACAAATTTGTGGTTTTTCTTTTGGGCAAAACCGGCGATGATTATGATTTTTATTAATTTTTGTTTCGTAAACTTTATCGTAAATGCTGATTTTTGGGAGGGATTCCAATTTAGGGGGTGGAACTTTACAAGAGAATAATTGATGTTCAAACTTTTCTAGATGACTTTAGTTCGATACGAATTTTTTTATCCCTATCAAAATAAAGCGACTTCAATTTGGTGTATATTTATTGAGTCTGAGTTCATTATAATTGCAAGTGTAATTTTAACACATTTTTCTTTAATAAACATTATAAAAATGTTTAAGTTTCAAATAAAAAATCTTTATCAAAAAGAATCTTTAATTTTGCAGAAGGGAAAAATTGTTATTTTTGATAAAAATTTAATTCAATAGAGAAATTAGATCGGGACTTGAAATTAAATTATTTTCTGACATTCTTGAACAGCTTTGAACTTTTTTAGATACATATTACGAATCCATATAAACAAAAACTTTCTACTTATAAAAAATTGAACCAATTGCACGTTTCGAAAATATATTTTCAAAGTGATTATGTAATA
>JABFQM010001850.1:0-18253 GCA_022816865.1 Zelostemma sp. ZL-2020
CCAGAAACTGATTTTGCGGCAGTTTTTGGAGGCGGTTTTTTTTTTCGTCCACATAAAAGAAAATAAACTCCCTGAAGTTTTTCCCTGGTTCAATATTGTCGTTTTTGCTGTGAAAACGTCACGAGGGTATAAAAGATTATCAAAAAATTGTCTGGATTCAGGGACGTTTTTTCTCCGGTTGCTTATCAAAATATAAAAATTCTTTCAAAGTAAAAAATGCAAACAGTTTAAAGCTAAAAAATCCTGTAAGTCACAATCACAATTTTTAGTTGACTCCAATTTGGCTGCAAATTTACTTGAATTGGAGTGAGTTTTTTACTCCAAAAAAGTTGAATGCAAAGAATTTAAAGTGTGGGAGTCACTTCATTTTTGCCTTACATGAAAACGCTTCAAAATGTTCCAAAAGCGATTACACAGTAGAATTTCCATGCAATGACTTGAATGTTTGATGAATAAAATTCGAAATTGACGCACAAACTTTGTGCATACACGAATGTCGAGTATACTATATATAAATGCAATGCAGTACTAGTTACGCCTGCGTGCGTCTGCATAACGCGCGCTCAGTACTATGTGTGGGTATTAGTCGTTTGTGGCAATGAATAGAAGGCGGCAATACTATACACTAAAAGAGAGTCAGTTTGCCGCCACCATTCGAAGTGAATACAGTTCGAAGCGTGGCTTCTTCGTTGACGGTCGCGGAGAATCGATCGTCAACACGACGAATTCATTTTTTATTCACGAACAATCAGCTCAACATTAATAAAGGGCTATCGCAAGAAAAAGTAAGTGCGAGATCCAAAAACTATCCGCGAACAAAATTTAAAACTTTGCGCGAAATGACGTTGTTTACAAATATTTCCCGATAATTAATAACATATTCATCAATAATTAACTTTCGAAATTGAATATCGTGCATGAAAGTTTATAGAAAATGACAAAAGATCGAAAAGTGTCGTCTTGCTGTCTTGTTGAAAATCGTGTCGAAAAAAAAAATGTAATGAACCGTTTAGAGTGTGATTAATTTTGATTAGCAGTGCTGTTTCATCTGAATCATTTGATAAATGAGTATACGCAGTAAATAGAAAATAAATATAGCGTTTCAACCGTGATTTACAGAATAGAAGTTTGAAATACAAACGACTGTCGTGATCGGGTTTCAATCAAAGTCGCAAGAAGTGGTGTTTTTTTAACGCCGTCAGTTTGACATAATTTGCGGTTCATGTAATGATAAAGTAATAATACGCGTGCGTTCGGCTCGACGTTCGCTGTGCATAAACCAACGGAGCGGCGATATAACTATTTTTCTGTACGATTTACTTGAATGACAGTACTTCCACTATCATAAGCCAAGCAGGAAAACGCTTCCAATTAAATTCTGTACGTGCGGAACAAAAAAATATTCGCGTTTTTCACTATTCCGATTCATTAGTCCCGCTTTTTTTCATTAAACTTTCTTTACATTTATCCGATGAACTTTCTTTATTTTCATGCGACTAATTAATTTTCAAGTACATTGTATTATGCTGCGAGATAAAACAATCGTCACGCATTGAGGGCGCGAAAATAGTCAGTCGCAATTTTTCGCACAAAGGAAGCGGAAGATACATGCGCGATGCGGTTTGTAAGGGACTTTTACTTCCGGTTTCCGCGGGGCAATTATCTCTACGCGCCGCTGAGACGTTTTCGAAACCTTCAATTCGGCCGAAGAAACGCGATTGCGACCACACTCTTTTGTTTCCGACAACGCTTTTCGTAACCATTTTTTAAGACGATTCGCACGCAATCATTCATACTTGGAAATACAAATTTAAATACATTTCACCGATGTTTTTCTAAACTTTTCATTTTTACGCGAGGAGTAAGACAAAGAAATTGAACACTTTTTCTGTTCAATTTGATGGGGAATTTTTTAGGCTCTTTCAAAGTTAATTTAATTTTTATTACTGTTTTTTAAAACTAATGAAATTCTAAATTTGCCCTCCGATTGGGTAACCTCATCTTTGACAGCGCTATTTAAATGCTCAAAACCTTTCTACTCATCACCTTTCATTTAATTCTTTAAAATTTTCTCATTTGAACAACGATCAATCAAAAACCAACTGCAAATAAAAACGTGTTACCTAGAGACATGAGACATCATTGCAAAAAACTCGGTGTGAAATTCAAGAAGAAGAAAATTAAATTATGTCTACAGCCAGTTATCTTTAATCAGGGATAATGAAAAACCATCGATAATGACAAAATTACAAGTTGCATCGAAACACCCGGTAATACGTAACCATCGCGCATTAAAAGCATTCTTTTTTTTAGTTGCAACGTCATTTGGCGATCGGATGAATCATGGAACTTCATCATTGACAATAACAGAAAGTAGAAGAAAAACTATGGAATCGACGGAGGTTGTTTGGCGGGAAGATCCAAATTGCGGCAACGGAATCGAGGTCTCCAATAATAAAACGCAAGCTGCGATCCACCTCCCGAAATTGTCACCGGTTGACGTAGAGTTCGCCGACATCAACTTTTCCGTGCCCAGTGGAAGAAAAGGTGAATTTCGAAAATCGATCCTGGCCAGTGAACTTTGTTTGAATTCGAATCACTCGATTATTCAAAGCGCTGGGTCGGCCTTGGTTTTCTTTGGCATCGATGAAGAACCTATTATTAGTATTGACACTTTTAAAAGAATTGGCACACATTTTTTAACTCGAATCGAACACTAATCATATTCAGCGTCGTTAAAGGGAACCTTTGTTCACTTAGTTTGTTTTTTTTTCGATTAAAAAAAACTCCGCGACAATAACGGTGCGGAAAACGTTTGCAAGACTTTTCATTCACGATTTAAAACAGAACGGCGGACTGTTTTATGGCAAAATGGAATCGAAGTGAATCGATTAATCACGAGCTTCGTTGAAGAATAAAACTGTGGTTTTTTTTAATTATGTAAATTTTGCTTCTCTTAATTATGTAAATTTTGTTGTTCCATGATGTCATTCATCTGGGCACCAATATAGATAATGTAAATATTTTTATTAACTGTCATGAAAATTTGCATTGCTGTTATCAATTGAATTGTCACAACACAAATTGTTTTTTTGTAAGGTGCAGATCTCCAACTATTTTTTGGTGCTATTTACAGCTTAATCATTTAAAACCATGTCCTAAATTCTGTGATAACGATTTCAAGCATTAGAAATCAACAATTTTTTTCCCCTTAATTTGCATGAAAATTGGAGATAACAAAAAATTATGGTCGTCACAGCTAAGATTATGGCTGTGTCTCTCACAATTTTTAGTTATCCCCTATTTATTTTGGTCGTCTCTCATTTTTTTCCGTCAAGTTTTGCAATTATCGGAAACGAAATTGAAATCATCTGATTAAAGAACCAATAGTACATTGCCGGTTATCCAGCGGAGCCAATAATTGCAGCCCGATCATATGTAATTAGTACGTTTCTTTATTGTATGTTTTGCATTCTTTCGGTACGTGTCGCTTTGCGAGTGATCGATCTCATTAATTATACACTCACGTAATTTTGTTCAAAAGTAGGTAATTCATATGCAACAACTGAATCTAATTAAATCGTCTCGTTATTTTCGTATTTTTGAAATCGTTGAACTGCGATTTATAGCGACTGTGGCGTCATCCTTGTACCGGTATTTTATATCGAGACAAAACAAGAATTTATTTTTAACGCGATCGAGATGTTGCGTGCATTACCGTGCGATATTTTCTTTTTATTTCAGTTTGATTAGCTTATTATTTTTATCTCATTTTATGATTCAATGACACGAAATTGCGTATGCAACAAGTTCTAAGGATACGAAACTGCGAAAACAAAGACCAAGGCCTACAAGTTACGACTTCCTATAGCACTTCGATTTCACGAGCAATTTTTCATTGAAATCGTCTGTACAAGTAATGAGTCCTAAAACCGAGCACGTAATTACACGCGTAAAAAGTAGCGTAGAATGGTGAATTCTGCAGTGGCACATTTTTTGAATGGCATTTGCATTATTCAAACGATGAGACACAAGGTTCGATACGCTTTTTCCTCTCCTTCATTTAATTTTGCCGTTTGTTGCTTTTTCATACTAACAAAAAACTAATTATAATAACCAAGTAGTACTTGAAACAAATTTAGTCATAAAGTGCGATAAGGCTAGAACTTGGTGTTTTTTTTGTTTCCCTAATGGAGAAAAAATAAATTTTATTCCACCCGAATATCCAATTCCAAAGTTGATGTAATATTGCTGCGAGATTTGCGCTTTCGATTTCTCGTATTTCTTACTCGTCGTCACAACATTTAAATAAGCTTTATGTTTAAATACAAGGAATATTTTACCATAATGAATCAATGCGTACAAAAGTCCGTCTAAAAAGTAGGCAATTTTTCACCTTCATCGCCAACGATCGATAATTCCTTCAAAGTATAGATAGACATTATACGTGTTTTTACAACGCTGCGATTAATTAGCACATATTTTCCTCGAAATGCAAACCGATTGATCCCATTAATCACCCACAAGTTTTTGTCCAAAAAACTTGACCAAGTGATACTTTGTTACAACAAAAATGTTGATATCCTGTAGTTGACTGAAAGTTTCACTTCGTTTAGTATTCTTTTTCGAAAAACAATGACGGAGAAAAATTGTTTGAAACATTGGTTTTTTGCAGCCTCGAAGCTCATTCTGCGAGGAATAAGCGGGCAATTTCGAAGCGGCGAATTGACTGCGATACTGGGTCCTAGCGGTGCTGGAAAGTCGACGCTATTGAACATCTTAGCAGGATACAAGTAAGTTCTTCATACAATTGACTTATTTTTTGTGTAATTAAAACGTCGATATAATAGCAAGTCCTTACTGAAACTAGAGCATTTTCAAATCAAGGGCAGACGAGAAAAAATCAATAATTGTTATGATTTTACGTTGGACTTTTGATAATATTTATGATAGTTTTATCGTGCAAAAAAGCACTTATCGACATCAACACACTCAGCTCTGTCAATATTAACTTCGTTCACTTATCACACGGTTCTAATTGCAATTACTTTTCTTTCACTCGTCCGCAGTCCATTTTTAATGCTCATTACATTCCACTTTGTATCACTGATATCGACGTTTTTCTGCATCCAAAGATGCTTTTATGTTATGTTTTTATCGGAATGCGTGTTTTATTTCAAAAAAATTGAAACGGTGTTGACACAAACATGCTTTCATTTGTACAGAGATTATTTGCATGCGTGAAATTTCGCCTTTATCAAACCAATTTCATACACGGATAATTTGGAAATCGATAAGTGGTAAAATTTCGAGTTCGAGAGTGGTCGAATGGATTTTTCGATGTGGTCCCGGGTTCGAATCCTAGGTTGGGTAAATCAAGATTATTTTCTTGAAAATATCTAAAAACATTTCTATGATACAGATTAAAAATAAGTAGTATGATTTCAATGAGTTTTATAACATTGATTCATTGTTATTGAATTCGATGTAGATTTATACATTTTTTAAACATAATGCGATTTTTCGGTTGAAACAAGCTTTTGTTTCAACCGTTGTTCATGTAAAAAAAATAAAAAATAAAATCAAATTTTAACAATGAAAGAAATTAAAATTCTGAGAGAGAAAATGCGATAGAAGAAATTTCAAAAAATTATAATTAATTTCATCCTTTCACATACAGTTGATAGTAATCAATAGAAAATTGTTTTATTTACTCGAAGATTTACTGATGCTTTCTTTAGTCAATTAAGTTGATTGTTTTTCCACATAGTCAAGTTATTAGTATAGCTTGGTTATTTTTACAACAAAAATTAAAATTTATTGCCATTGAGTCATTAAATTTGTGTATTGCGATAAAACTGTTTGTTTGCATCTGATTTAATTGCATTTCCAACTAAATGCATTCAATGAGAGGAAAAACATGTCGAAAGAACTCTCGGGACATTTGCACGTGCATTACACGGTGCAAAAAAATCATTAATTTTTGTGAGATGGAAACTTCTTTATATTTCAACAAATTGAATTATTTATAATCTTCCGTTTGTACGTCACAAGTAAAAAAATTTTCTAAGAGCAGGAAAACGACAAAAACCACGTTTAGTATGAGCCATTCTGTTGAAAAATGAATGAGAAGCAAGTAACACTATTTTTAAACCTCGCTATGCATCAATAATTTATCGACTTTTTTCACGCGCTTCGAACGCGCGATCTTTGATTTGAAACGGACGGTCCATGAAATAAACACTCATTGAATGCAAATGCAGAAGCTCCTGTCGTGCTTGGCAGAAGGCCAAGAAAAAAAGTTTAGACAAGGATTCGAGTCCGCTCGAATTGTCCCTTGAAAACGTATCCGCGATTTTCGATCTCGAGCTTTGTTTGTTTTACCTAAAGCGATGTTTTCTGCACTAATTGACAACGTCATTAGCGAGCTCGTTCATCAATTTCATGCTAGTTTCGCAGTAGATAGATCGCGATCGCTCGCGCGTGAAAAGTTAAGCGCCCAAGTCAGAGAAGCCTTTGAAAAATATGACAATGAAGTCCGGGTCGGCGACCGGTCGACCCACGACGCGTGACACGGGAAGCGAATCGCCCGATGGTGTAGACTCCGAGAACCTATTCTCGGGTGTTCTGAGGAAGCCTGTTGCGTGACCAATTTATAAAGCACCGTTTCCTCATGCCCAAACCATGATAAAAATTAACTTTCGCTACTTTTACTTTCGTCGACAATTTTTTATTTGCTTTTTTTTGGAAGGTAGAGTTGTCAATCGATTATTTGTTTTTCATTTTCCAGATGCGAAAGGGCGACTGGAATAATAAACATAAATGGCCAGCCAAGGGATCTTCGCAAATTCCGAAAAGAATCTTGTTATATCATGCAGGAAGATTTGGTTCAACCGAGACTCACTGTTTTTGAAGCCATGCGCTTCGCAGCGGATTTAAAACTTGGACAAGATATTACGAAGTCTAAAAAGTTCTCTATTGTGAGTTGAACAATTTATGAAGGTTTTGAGTTTTGATTGTTACGATTTTTTGTGATGAAAGATCGCGTAAAAGTTCATCAACATTTTGGCACGTAATAAAAAATGTTGATTTACAACATTATTTAAACTAGAAGGCGCGTGTTCGAGAAAAATTAAGCGTAGTGCTTCAAACGTTTGAGCGAAGATGAAATTTATGGAGACTATTTTTAAATCTTGGGCCGACTTTGTAAACAATAATATGGAGAAGATATAACTGCATTTCCGGCGTTTGCACAGCTTATTTAGCATAGTGTGCCTTGCGAATTATTGACTAATTAACAATAATGATCAAAGATGAAACAACGGATCCTAGAAGTAATGACAGTTGCGTTCTAGTGAAAACGTTTCACTTTTTCACTTTTTCACTTCTTTGATAGAGTAAACACGATTCATTTCCAAATTTTGCATGATCATTGTACAGTTCATATCAGATACTATTTAGGTCGCGTATTAATCTTTTGCATGAGAGAAATCTGACGAAAACATCTTATCATTGAGTGAAATTTAAGAGACTGCGAATTCAGCGGACCATGTTTCATGACGATTATCAAGTCAACGAGGGAGCATGACCCTCGTAGACAGTGAGATATGACGCATAACATGACTATAGGAGAGATTGTATTAACGAACATTTATTAATTTTTTTTCATGAATTTCGTTAAAATTCTGCACGTGTTACGTTTTTTATACACGAAAAATTTGCACTTGAATCGTAAACCCAAAATTATTATTCGTAGAACTGCCGCTGTGAAGTTTCTTGACTTTTCCACATTTTCCATCACTAAAAAATCGGGCCTTTGTTTTATACTGACAATAATTGTTTAAAACTCTATTAGACACATCTCTATTACTCCCTGATTTAGTTTCTCTTATTATTAATTCGTCTTTTTCCACAGCTCCGGTATGTTTAATCATTTCTATTGATTTATAAATAATTCGCATACGTTTTGGAATAATAATAAATAATATATTCATATCTGGCGTTCAGTTCGTGTTTTATACGCCTGAGAACTGTAATTGCAATTTTACACTGTAATTGCAAATATACGTTATTAAACGAATTTTTAATAACGTTCCTGAAACGTTTGAATTTACCAGTTTTTTATAGTGATATTTGAAATTCGTGGTTTTACTTTTCTGCAAGGTTCCGTACTTTTTTGTAACGCTTTTGAATAAGAAAAATCCCTGGCTTCTTTAGGTTTTGTGTGGCAACCTTGATTTTCTTGATTTTTTTACAAAGTAGCTTGCACGAAAAAGCATTGCGCATTTGTAAAGGTCAAGTACTCGTTGACATTAATGATAAAACCGCAATTACCGCTTCGATAAAATATGCAAAAACATTCAAATTCGCATATTTTATCGACAGTTAGTGTGGTTAATAAAAGCATGCAATTTTCAGATAGATGAAATTCTCGAGACTTTGAGATTAAGCGGAGCGAGGAATACCGAGACGGAAAGGCTCTCCGGAGGGGAAAAGAAAAGGCTATCAGTGGCTTTGGAATTGGTGAATAACCCGCCGATAATTTTTCTCGATGAACCCACTACGTTAGTAGTCTACACATTTTTTCAGTTTGCACGATAAAATTAATTCTTCTCTCGCAAAAATAATGGACTTTGAAAGATTTTCAACCTTCCATAGCCAATTTTTAATTGTTTAATTATTTTCTAAATTCCTTAGAGTAACATTTCATTCTAGAAAGAGTGAAAATACCGCCACTCGGATTGGAATCAGTTTTTCACTCCAATAGAGTGGGATATTACTATTCTGGAGTGACATTTCATTCTAAGGAAACTAGAGGGTATTCGATTCTAGATTCATTTAAAATTAAAAGAGATTTATGCATGTTCACAGAGGCTTGGACGAAATGGCGTCGATACAGTGTATAGATCTTCTTCGAAGGGTAGCTAATAGTGGAAGAACGGTTATTTGTTCGATCCACACTCCCAGCGCAAGTATTTTCGCAAAATTCCACCAAGTTTACGTCGTAGCTGCGGGACAGTGCGTTTACCGTGGCTCCGTCGACAACGTTGTTCCTTTTTTAAAATACGCCGGCATCGAGTGCCCCAAGCATTACAATCCCGCAGATTTTGGTAAATGATCTTGAAATGTCGATATTTTGATACCTTGCATTTTTTAATAATAAAAGCAAAACGTTTGCTCAGTGATTGAAGTTTCGAGCGGAGAATACGGGATGGAATTCATGGAAAGAATGGTTTCTTTGGTAGATGTGAAACTTCCGATTGTACCAATAAGTCGGTCACACATTCGCGATAGCAACTCGAAGAAAAGATTAACGGCTAACCGAGTTTCGTGGTGCTGGCAATTTCATACGCTTCTTAGGAGAATGATGCTTCAATTGTACCGTAATAGAGTAAGCAGACAGTATGCTCCCCTTATATTCTCTTGAACTTGAGCCTCTTCAAAGTCACTCTTATTCATTTATATCTTCGCGGTTTCAGAATTATCTGTACTTGAAATTTTGGCTGTACATGTTCCTCGGATTCATCATCGGGGGACTTTTTCTTTCGATCGGGAATGATGGCTCCAAAACGCTTTTCAATTTTGGATTCTGCTTTACTTGTATTATCGTCTTTTTATACGTGCCGATGCTGCCGGTGCTTTTACACTGTAAGGCCCAATTTAACATTTAGGGTTGCCACTCACATTTCTGGGCAAAATGACTCGATTTTCCAGGCTGAAATGGAACTTTTCCCTGTTTGGAAACAGCAGAAAATCAAACTTTGTTATGTAATAACAATAATTATTCAAAACTCAAATAGATTATTCTAAAAACAAGCTTCTCCCTTTCCTTTCGGATAATTTTTACATTTGTAGCAAAATAATTAAAAATAAAACATTAGGGTAGATGGGGGCAAAGCCCTGCAATTTTCGGTTTTTTGAAAATTGTGGACAATCATAAGTAGATTCTTCTTCAATTTCATATCGATGTTTTATATTGGGATCTTACCTATAACCCCTAAAAATACCAGTCATGTCCGATCATAAGTCGCAAAGAAATTTGAAATGAAAAAAAAAAAGGAATTGCAGGGCTTTGCCCCAATAGAGGTAGTTATGGTTGAAAAAGAAAACTGTTCAATCAAAACTATTAAAAAAGTTCTTTTATTTCTTAGTTACAACAGAAACTTCAAGAGCTTTATAAAACTAGAACAAAACAGTTGCAAAATAATCCGTTTTTTTTACAAAACTGTGAATTCATATTACGGACTAGGTATGGATAAATAAAGCCTAATACCTACGCTCGGGAAGTAATTCAAACCTATTTGAATAAAAATAAACAACAAATAATAAATTATTCTAAACGGGCAAAACTTCGCACTTGTCAAGGTGCAGGGATTCGCTCCAAAACAGCTGCAGGGATTTGCCCCATCTGACATGTTTGGGATAAAGCCTCCTTATCATGTGTGTAAACAAAGTGAAGCAAAAGTTCGCCCACAATATTAAAGGTTGGGTATAGTAGTATTAACTGATAATTAGTTGATCCATTTGGTACCACTCTACTTCATACAATCTCGACGTGAAATATGATAAAAATTACATCAAAAGTGCCAAAAACAGACTTACCTGATTTTCTCAGCTTATCACAGAATGATCATCATGAGTTTTGATAATACAACAGCAATTACTTAGACCAACCTGCTGTCTATTGGCCGGTTCTTAAAACAATAGCGGTCTATTCAAAAAGTCAGTGCAGGGCTTTGCCCCATGCAGGGCTTTGCCCCCACCTACCCTATAATTAGAATTTAAAAAGCTATAAAAAGAAATGAAAAAGCGCAATAATTTACTCCAAATCATTAGAGACCGACACAATGAAAACACTTTGAATCATGCTTCGGATATAACGTCAGCACAGCATAAATTCCGTAATTATTTTTATTTTTTCCCCGACTTTTCCAAGTTTTCCCGTTCTCCGCGTAATGTGGCAACCCTGGTTGTATTAGAAGTTACATTCCGAAAATAAAATAAAATAAATAAAATAAAATTGCCGTTTATTACAGTCCCGTCAGAAGTGCAGCTCGTAAAAAGAGAACACTTTAACAGATGGTACGATCTGAGTCCATACTTTTGTGCCTTGACGATATCTACAATTCCTGCCCAGGTTAGTTTACGACTGTTCATTGCACGCTAAAGCTTTTAGAGCGGAATTCCACTTTACAGCTCGAGTTGATTGCTTTTGGAGTGGATTTCCACTTATTCGGAGTCCATTTTTCACTCTAAATAGAGTAACTCGATTCCTATCATTCTTGGAGTGAAATTCGACTCCAAATGCGTACGATTTCACTCCAAAAGATTTAGCGTCTGATTTTCCATAACTTGTTGAAAACTCTGTTTCTTTCTAGATGTTGCTTGCTGTGATATATTTGATACAGGTGTATCTCCTAACGGGACAACCGTTGGAACTTTTTCGATTGTTCAGTTTTTTCAGCGCGTGTATGCTTTGCGCTCTTATAGCTGAAAGTATGGGTCTCGCCATTGCAAGTACTCTCAATATCGTGGTACGTATGAATACACATTATTCACATTCTATTGAGTCTGATCATACCTGATCGTATCTAATTTGGTCTGATCAAGTCTGAACAGATCCAAATCTCGCCTGCTTACGTCAAATCAGACATGAATTTTGGATTGAATTCATGTAATAAGAGACAAAGTTTTGCTTGGAATCGGCATAATTAGGCATAACCAAGCGTGATTAGGTCATCAAGTTTCGCTCATGATTGGTTCGTGTGTTTCAGAATGGGATATTTTTAGGTCCTGCCTTGACCGTGCCTTTGATGCTGGTATACATTTTTCGTTAATTGAATTTTGTTTTTGTTTTTTGAAATCGATTCTAAAATATCATTTTTTACACAGTTTGCTGTACAAGGCATGGGAAACAACGAACCTTTGCCGTTTTACCGAACTTTTGTAATGTACTTGAGCTATATGCGATATGCTTTGGAAGCTCTAACAATTAGCGTCTACGGGTTCAACAGAAAACTATTGCCTTGTCCTTCGAATGAGGTTTATTGTCAATACAGAGTGCCGCGTGAACTGCTGAGAACTATGGGTAATTAAAATTGATAAAATAGAACTGTCACTTTTGAAAAATTTTACGGAAAATAATTGTTATCAAGATGAACTTTTATATCTAACTTTTTTAATGATTGAAAAATTGTACATTTTTTGGCAATTGTTTATTACTAAATCCGAGATTTTCTAAAAAAAATGAATTAAATTTTGCAGGCATGGAACACGTGAAAATGTGGTTAGACTTTTTGGCACTGGTCGTAATTTTAATTCTATTTAAAGCCCTCACATACTACTTGCTGCGGCAACGTCTCCAACCGAACAAAACATTCCAAGCTTTGCATCTCATTGGACGGCTCGTCAAGAGCCATTTCAGCATAGAGTAAATTGCATAAAACACAGTGAAGGAACTATGAATTTTTATACACCTGGAACGGGAAACAAAAATTTCAACGTTAAAAATTGAATCTCTAATGTTTCACCTTTCTCGAGTGACTTTGAAAATTACTTGGAGTAAGATTCTCACTCTTCCTGAAAAATAAAAATTGGCTCTTCGTAAAGAGTGAGAATTGAACTCTAAAAAATTGGAATAGCCGTTACGTTGAATTTGTATTTTTTCAGACCCAGGTACGTCCCTCAACGTGAATGAAACTTCGAAATTTACTCAAACATTCACATTGTGTAGAAAAAGTGTAATTGCCATATATGTTGGTATGACTGAGTTGTATTTATTATAAGCGAGTGAAAATGATTTGTAAGAAACTTCAATTGTGGATTTTACAACGAAACGGATTACACATATTATATGAAACGGTATTTTAAATCATAGATAAAAAACAATATGTTTTAATAAATGTTCGTAAATTATTGGGCGTGTTTTTTACTGTTCTTTCCGACGCAATTTGGAGAAATTAAATGCTTTTGTTTAATATTACATCTAAACAAAAATTGCGCTGAATTTGAATTTTCTCTAAACAAACTAAAAAACTTTTACCGATTAATTCAAACGAAAAATTGAATTCTTATAGAAATGTTGGAAAGTAAAATTTTTTGTATTAGTTGTACTGCTATTAACAATCATATGGTTATATTTTAGATAACGATCTTCTGCAGCTATAGATTTGCGAGTAATAAAAGGAGAAAGTTAATAATTTGACGTTATTTTCTGCGAAAGGAACAGCATCGTATTCAGCAGCGAGAATTTCCATGGTTTTTAAAACGTAAACTACGTTCATTTTGCAAAGAACAAGTTTATCTTTATCCTATATTTATAAATTGGAAAAACTTTCATAAGATCGGTGCGTGTCGATGAGGTGTTCAACGATTGAATTATTTCACATTTAATTTATGATTGTAATTATAAATCAGCGACAATATTGTAATTGTAATTGTCAAGTAATTACGTTCGTCATTGTACTCGTCCTTATCATGGTGCAAAGTGATACAAGGCCTAACAGTATTTATGAATAATTTTCTAAAACACGTACAATTTTTTGATAACAAAAGAAGTAGCTCATGAAAAACAATCGAAGTCATACTTGAAATAAAAAATTAACATATTCAGGAAACAAAAACAAAATCGTAACTGTCAAGACTCAAAATTCTACGAGTTCCCAACTTTTTTAGGCCATTCAAAAATAACTTTTATTCAAAAAAAAAGTGCAAAATTTCCAAGTTCCCAGCGGCTAAATGAGACGTTGAAAAAACAAGCAAGCGTGTACAGCGGGATGACGTACACCAGGTGCTCTTATAACGATCGCGGCAATACGATACTCAGCTTTGTGTAAATAAACTCATTATCTTTCAGACCTACATAGTCTTCGTTTGGAAACCCAAGCACCGCTAAGATAATGAAAATGTAACTAGAAAAAATCTGGAAAAGAATTCAAAAACATAGAAAAATGATCGAACTTTCGAATTTCGAGTGAAAAAAATGCTCGGAGGTAAAATTGAAAAGTAAAAGGAAATGTTTCTCGGTGGATTGGAAATCGCAGAGTCATCGAGATGAGGGTCAGTAGAGAGTGTGAGCGATGCAGGTTAGTACCTATACAAAATCGTCGGTTCTGGTGGGGCAGAGTTATATCTAGAATCTAGTGGGGAAATTCTGTCAGCTGAAGTGACTTATTCAACTCGTGTCTGTTGTTGATTGAACTTGTAGCTCAGCGTAATTCGACTCTAATCGCAATGCTGCAGCACGCACACAAAAGGCATTAATCAGTTCTTGGGTACAGTGTAGTGCATTTGACGTAAAACAACGAGTTTCGTAGTGTTCGCCATGGAAGCAGCTGCGTTCTTTCTCTTTTTACTTGTATTAATCGACGCGGTTAGTGGGTAAGGAAATGCACTTTTCTATTTCTTATGTAATTACGATAAACGATTTTTCCATTGTCGCTTTTCAAAAACAGATTATCGAGCTTCGTATTCGATAAGATTGTCGATTTTGAAACACTTTTTCTTTGTTTGAAACGTGAAATCAATGGAAGATTGTTTAGTTGATGCGAATGCAAATTCTCTGTTACATGCAATTTTTCCAAAACTTGAATTATCAATTAAACATTGCTCTCGTGTCTTATTCAACAAAAATTGCTCGAACAGTTAAACAAATTGAATATTTTTCAGTTACGGTTACGTATCGCAAAGAAATCGGAAACGATTTCAGCGATCGAGTTCGAATGATTTCGACGTCGTGATTTTTACCCAACACTGGCCGCAAAGCGTTTGCTTTCAATGGAAAGAGAAGCAACCCACTCATACTTGTAATTTGCCTACCGAAGAAGAGTGGACGATACATGGCATTTGGCCGACCCAATATCACAAATTGGGCCCGCAATTTTGTAACGGGTCAATGCACTTCGATCTGGCTGCGTTGCAGCCAATAAAAAACGAACTCAATTTAAAATGGATCGATGTAGAAAAGGGCGCAAAGCCATACTCTTTTTGGGAGCATGAGTGGACGAAGCACGGAACTTGTGCTGCCGCTTTGGAAAGCATGAACAGCGTTAGAAAATATTTCGAAAAGGGCCTGGACCTACTGGACCAATACGACATGAAAAACGTCTTGACGAAAGTGAACGTCGTGCCGGGAAATTATTACATGCTGGACGACTTTTTTAATGGAGTCCAGAAAGTTCTAGGGGTCCATTGCCAAGTGCAATGTATCCATAACCCGGTAATGTTCTGTTTTCAACGAGAATACTTTTTTGATTTTTGAAATAATTGTTCTTTTATTGGTGCTTAATTTCGAAGATTTTAGTTTGTTTTTTGTTATGAAGTAGACTGCTCTTAATCCTTGATAAACCGGCTTTTTTAATCTCATGTCCAGATTTTTAAAAAGATAACTGTGGTCTTGAAAATTTATCTACTTCTGACTTGAAAATTATATTTTCAGAACACACGGGAGGCGTATATTTTCGAAATACGAATATGTTTCGATAAAACGATGAAATTAGTGAATTGCGATGGAATCGCTGATTTTCCTGGCAACTGCCCGAGTGGAAGCAGAATTCTGTACCCAGGAACTGTACCTTCGTCTTTCCAAGTTATTCAAATGTGATTTTATAACAATTGAGCACCTGAATCGAGAAACTTGCTGCTCTCTCGTACAAAGAGTCCGAACGATGCGCATGATAGTATTTTTTGTTATGCGAATTTTATCAATCTTGTTTTATCATAAAATTTCCGAGCACGGAGAACAATCATTCGTCTAAGAACGCGGCGAGTTTCTCCAACCAAGCGCTCAATTTTTTTTAGTGACAAATTTCCAATTATTTAGAAATGAATTTTCGATCAATTGAAAATACTGGAAATTATTTTTGCTGACAAAAAAAGCAGTTATTTTGATAGACACTTTTTTGGAATAAAATTTTTTATAAAATTACGACGTTTTGTTGAATTCATAGATAAATTTGAATGTTATCATAGACTCTGTGATGTTTTCAATATTAAAAGTCATTTTTAATATCATTTTAATAAATTTTTAATGACTATGATATTCTGGCTTGAAACTGGAATTTTACATTGCGCAACATGATTTTGTGGAATTTAAAAATAGAGTTTTGAAATTAATTGCTCATAAGATCAAGTGTTCCGTTGATTAACAAACGATTTCGTCAGTTGAGCAAACTATGTAATTTACAACTGAAAATGACAACAGAAAATGTAAGTACAATGACCTGAAAATTTCGAAAACGCATTTCAAACTTATTAATATTAATTAATCCAAATTTAAATCTGCCTATGTGTAAGCTTAAACAATACTTTTCATACTTCAAAACCATTTGAGTGCAACAAATGCAAATAATCGCGATGTGTGTATGACTAATCTGACATAACTTCACGTATTGTTTTTTTCAAATCAGGCATGTACCGATAAGAAACTTGAACTCAGTAACAAATATTCTGATGCTCAAGAATTTTATTCAATTTAATATCGCCTCGATTTTTTCTTTTTTTTTAACTCAATATTTTAGGCGACAATTAAGTATTTTAATTAAATTAATTGGGACGAAATTATCTTAATCAAATGTTTTTATTCATAAGGAAATGCAAACGTCCATATTTAAGAATAATAACAATTCCACCAGGCGTTACGTTTGTTATACAAAAATCAGTAAAATTATTCCGTGCCAGCAGGACGTTAATAGAAGTTATAAATTGTGCGATCCCCATTCGTTTCTTTAGTCTGAGACGAAATTTTGTAAATGCAATTTTTCAACTAAAGCAGCAAATTTTTAGTTACAATAACAAAAGATCAACTTTTCCCTTCACTTTTAATATTATTGAATAGAAAAAGGGCCAATCCTTAATTACAAAAATGTAGCCAAAAAATTAATCGCAAAATGTATCAGAAATGGGAAACGTAAAAAATCGTCTATTCGTGAATCTCTTTCTTAAAAACTAACGATAGAAAATTGACAGCTTCGTGGCGGCGTAGCAAAACAGCTTGATAACAAAAAGATTCAATAGGAATATATTATCTTGAAATGAGAAATATTCTCAGAGTCCAAACCTCGTAGTGTGAGTTTAATGCCTTAAGCCGCACCGAGTCGATGTCAATTATAGTGCAGCAACTTTTTTCTGAACAATCAATACAGCCGATGGCACTAAACCTGAAAATCATTTAATGATTACTTCAAAAGTTCATCAGTACGAGAATAAAGAAATTACTATTCAAGCACCGTACCTAAAACATCTAAAGGTGCGTCGTAGTCTTCTTCGGTGAAGCTTTTTTTAGGAAAATTGGTGACGAATTTAAATGGGCCGGGACTATCCGTCCGATTCATTTCCACGTACAATCTAACAGCGGAAAGTTGCTCTTTCGAGCCAAAATTTTGGGTCAAAGTCGAGCCATTCGTGAGCCTGATCTGAAAACAAGAGTTCAACGAGTTTAGATCATTGAAACTTTTACGAATAATTCTAGGAGATCGATTTTACACCACCTGAAGTTTAGTTTCATGGTAGTCCTTCCTCATTGGTCCAGCCGGGCTCGTGGACTCGGAAGTTACCACAACCATAGCTGGAGGTGAAGCAGAATTTGGGCTCTGAGTAGCGGTCGATGCAGCGGCCTTGGCTTTTCTCGCAGCCTTGTCCGCTTCGATTTGCTCCCTTACTCTCTGTCGTGCTTTTTTCTCCTCTTCCTTTTCTCGCTTCCTTTGCTCCAAAAGCTTTTTCAACTCGAGCTCCTCAAGCCTGAAACAAGAAACCATTCAAACATCGAAAACATTCAGGAGAAACACATTCATCACACTTCTTTTTGGCTTCTGTCATTTCTTTTCCGGAGCGTATTCTGTTTTTCTCTTTCAGATGCGCCTCTTTCTTCTCTTGCTCCTCGCGTTCTTTTCTCTTTTGCTTCAGCTTATCTTCTATAATTCTCAGCTGTTCCTTTTTCTCTTCATCTGTCAAGGGCTTTTTCTCCTCGGTGCTCTCAGAGAATTTATCGTGACCGGACTTTGTCCCATGAAATTCGACCTCTACACTTGTTCTAAACAATTTCCCACATCTGAAAAATAGAATCACATTATTACATGAAACGATAGAATATAATTGGATTCAATTCTTTCTCTTCGATGAGGTCCTACAAGTTTTTGGTAGAACCGTTTTTTGGAGGTTCTTACATATCACATTTTATCGATTTAGCGACGACATTGGTAATGGCTTGACCGCTGGTGCTCGCGACGCTGTCCTGCGAGGGTGTTGCAGCATCAGC
>JABFQM010001851.1:0-18247 GCA_022816865.1 Zelostemma sp. ZL-2020
AGCTTCGCGGTCGTCGCGATTAAAGTCGCGGGAAAAATTGTATGGATTGTTCGGGTATCGTGTCTAATTAGACCGAATTTGATTAATTGCGCTTGTAAACAGCGAATAACTTTTTTATAATATTACGAGCGAGGGAAAAAATTCACCGCGATATTTTAACGCGAATCCCATTAACTTGAAGTTCTTCTACTTTTACGGGCATTAAATTCAAGTAGGTAAATGCTACGAAAGTACATGTATGTGAGATTGAACTTGAAAACTGCCCAACTGTGTTGCCAGCTTTTTTCTTGTAATTTGGAACATATTTTTACTCCAAAGAAGTAAAGAAGTGAGTGCAGAGTAATTGAGAATTAGCAGCTTGTTACATTTGGAAACATTTTAAAGTTGAACAAGTTTACAATTACGCATATTTTGTGAATTAATAACTTTATCGAGTATGAAATTTCATATCTTGGAGGATTTCAAGAGTTTGTAATTTAACATTTTTATTCATTCAGGACAACAACGACGTCAGATCTGATCGAATTCGGCCAGGAATAATCAGATATAATCAGATCTAATAAAGTAGGGAAGAGGCTGGTGCAATCGATTTTTCGTTGAATTATGAAATGAAAAATCTAACAATAAAAAGTAGCAAGAAGCTTTTTTATTATTATAAAACAGTTTGCAAAATTGAGATAATATTGAAAACCGTGTTTCACGATGAACGATAATTATATTCTCTGAAACTATCCTTTGTTATTACAAACTAAACAATTATCAATTTCGATCGTTCGCCTTGCTATACTCACTTCAACCAGACTTTACATGGCTGTTTTGGACAGTTTTGATGAAAAACAAGAACATGGTTTAATGGAATTAACAATAATTGGAAGAGAATTCGGAATTATTGCAATTTTGCTCGTAAATTACAACACACGATCTTGCCCCGCTTGTAATTACACTCTTGAATAAATCCTTTGAATTTTTAAGTTATGCACGCAATACCTATTCAATTTTCATAAATTGGATTATTTGCTAAACTATACAAGATCGATATTATATGATACGCATGCGGTTTTCGGTAAAAAGTAGCCAAGTACAAACCCTATTTCCAGTACACAAAAAAGTGGTACAATCAACTTTGAACCGCATAAATTTATGTCATTTTACACTTTTTTTCAACATTTCTAAATTTAGTTACGTGGTTTTTGTTGAGATTAGTGCAAAAACTTTCATTAATTTTTGATATTAAAAGAAGATATAGGAATTTTTCAACAACATTTCAAGTTCATAATTTTAACTTATTTCCAGTATGCGTGAATTAAAAAATTGTAGGAATCTAAAAGAGCGAAGTTTTGGAAAAATATCGCATCGCCCTATCAGATATTATTAATACTAATCGATTTAAATAGAAAAAATTTGATTAAATTTGACAAGGTCTAAATTTCTGGTCTGATTTTTCCCGAGGTTTGAAAATCCTTGAGAGGCATTTTTCGGCTTGAGAATGTGGATCGTTTTTTATTGGGAACGAGAAACTACAGTGGGCAATAAAGTTGCCATCTACTTCGGTGTTTGATGTAATTGTGGTATCGTCCGGCACATAAAAGCAACGTGCGAGAGTCAACTAATCACGTACTGAGCTTAAGACTTGTTTACATTACGAAGTAATAAGGCTTATGAGTTTCTTGCGAGTCGTCAGTGCGCACCTGCACGTGGCTAAGCGTTTTGCAATATCGCTTTTACCCTCTTGTTAAAGGCGCTTTAATAACGCTTCGTTACAACGTGAGCGAATTTTCGTATATTTTCCTCGCGTTTTCGCATCGTGAAAAATGTTCGCACCACCTTTTTCCCATTCGCGAAACGTCGCGTCGGTGCTTTCGCGCTGAAAACGCGGTTAAATTAATCCGGGCACTTCGAAATTTGAGAGAATTCCGCGCGGTGAAGTTGGTCGGGAAACATATGAATTTTCTACAAAAAAAAGCAAGTATGTAAATAACTCTAGCAGATTACACTGTCGGCGTTTACTTGCCACGCGAAAAGCGCTTTGTGGAGCCCGGGACGTCATTAAAAATCTTATACTCTTCGTGGCTTGTTTCCAACACATTTTTCCATCCGCTTGAGTATTAAAAAAAGGTATTGAGTAAAATCCCGCTTACTCGACTCAAGAAATTAAACGTCGTTTACGCTCGTTTATGCTTCTTGTTCCGTCTCGATGCTTCAAACCCAAACCGCTTCCGGTTTCCAATAAAAATATTAATTACGAACATTAAAGTCGCGCTGTAAAACGTTGCTGGTTCAGTCAAGTCTTTGACTCTTAATGGACCGTAGAGAAAAGCTTGGAAAGTTGTTAAAGAGACGTTCTCTCAGTCTTGAATTATAATTTTTGAGTTCCTCAGATGAAAAAGTCGTTAAACGCACAAATTAAAAGCTCGCGAGTTTTATTTACGGTTCCCATAAATGCGTTATTCCGCACTCTCTGATTCAAAGAAAATTCTAACTTTATACCGCGAGGGAAAGTTTCAATTGCGATGTTCATGAAATAGCGTATTCGGTGCGTGAAAATTAAGTAAAAAGCTTCTCGTGTCGTTTCGAGAAAACCACGAAATAACTTCGCTGCTCTTAAAAATGTTTCGCTGAACCGAAATGAAACGTTTGATAAGAAAAACAGCGGTTTTTTGCCCCGCGTCCAGGAAACATAATGAATGCAATGTACATCAATTTTCCACGATAACGACGTTTATTTCCATCAAGTCCTACTGTAATACTTAGCCGAAAGAGGATTTCCTTCCAAATGCGATTACCTCGAAATTGCGATGGTCGAGGCAACTAATTTCGTTCCTTTTCGAGCGATGGAAAAAATGATGCGAGTTTATAGACGATTGGATTTGCAATTTAATCGGCACGAGACGAGAGTCTGTCGTTTCTCAGCTCGGAATTTCTCGCCGTGAGCTATCGTGTTTGTTCTTATACCGGGTACTATCGATTACAAGCTATGCAGCGTGCAACTGACTAACGCTGCTAATCAATGAAGATTTGTTTCCATTACGTGTACTTGAATCAATACGAAATTTCGAGTGGCATCGGGTCACTCGAAAATTCGTATTTTCAGAAGTAAAAACTGCTCATTTGAAAGCTTTTCACAACCCTCTGCTCGCGCCGGGAAATATTTCGCGTTCGGCTCCTGAAAGTCGAGCTTTCATTAGCTTTAATTAAAGAAACGTTGAAACGAAGTTTTTTATGTTATTGCGCAACAAATGATAATGAAGTCACCAAGATAATTAGAGCTTGGGCGAGTGCTTGCGCCACGGCAGTTCTCTTTTTTCTGCGAAAAAATCGTTCCTCGAGTTGCCGATTTTCATTTTTCACGAACGGACGTTTTACATAATTGAAATTGTGTTTCCTGGCGACAGTGATAAACTTGTATTCTCGTCCTTTCTGAATTCGGGGAGGATAATGGAGTTGATGTTTGCGAGTAGATAATAAACTTTTGCCGGAGCCGCTTCGTCCGTTCGGTTCAATTTCGTACTCGGCTTCGTCGTCGAAGCCGCGAGCTAAATTATAGAAATCGTATACCTTTCTCGTGTCATCTTTTCGTACGAATCTTCTGTTTCTGTGTAATATTGCGGCCCCGCAGAAACAATGGGGTGCAGTTTATTTCATGCCTCGCAATATTCAAAAGAGGCTTTACAATTCATCTTGACCCAATTTTCCGAGCTGTTGTCTCCCATTGATACACTCCGTGCACAAGTAAATAAATGCCGCATTACTGAAAGCGCGATTTTGTCACGATTCAAATTTTCGTTACATCGTTGTCGTGTTTCTTTTAGAAAAAAACGCCAAATTTTCTTCCCGCTTTCGTATTTTCTTCCACATGCGAAAAGCCGATAAAATACTCGAGAGTTTTGAACGCTATATTTCATATAAAATGAAATACCTGATTCCAGAAGACCAGTTTTTCATGACCAAGAACGGGGATAATTCGCTTCGCGATTTTTGACGTTTTGGAAATAAAATAGAGATCGAAATGGTATGAAAATTGCTGCTTCGTCGAGCTAAACATTATCCGAAAAGTCAACGTTTCACACAGAAAATGTAACGTAAATTGTTCAAGGTTATTTGTTAATCGAAGAGTGCATTACAAAATTATTTGGCATCTTTCGAGCGAGCGCGAAAGAAACGCAAGGGACATGATTCATCGGTCGCAGAGGGGAACGAGCGTCTAACGCACCGAAATTGGGCTTCTTCCGGAAACGTGTCGTGACTAATCCATATCTGGCACAGCAGCGAGACACCACCGAGCAATCGTGGAAGCGTGACACGGATACATAACAATTGCGGTCTGTGACACGAGTAAACAGCGTGGTATAAATTTATTATTGTATTCTTCCGGGTCTCTCGCGCGCTCCGCAAGATCATTGTTGTAGCAAACAAGAGCCTGCATTCGTGACGACGATATGTCAAAAAAGCAACTTGTTCCCACTCGATCCACTCGATTCGGCGTCATCTTTATCGTCCGCTCGATCAGTCTTAATTTTCCCAACGAATAAACGAATTGGATTTTCCGATATCGAAACTAAAAATATGCCCGACCTCAAAGATATTCCCATTATACTTTTTAATACGCAAACGTCAATATTCACCCCAGCGCAGAATTGTTAAAGCAAAAGTTAATACGATCGATATAAAAAATCAGGAACTTCGTGTCTGACCAATTCCTCTTGTTCTACTGGATCAGCATTGCAGCAAACAAATGTGCCTAACTTTTCCATTGACAACATTCCCCGCTCGTGATTTTATAAACAAATTCATTCAGCCCTCGTTATTTATCGCCCTTCCATGCTTCAAGGATAACAAATTTCGGGAGGGTTGTCAAAAATTATCGAAAATGCAGCTCTCCTTTTACATACAACAAGGGAGGAAACACTCACTCTTGAATCGTGAAGAGCACTCGACGTCGACGCTTCATTCGTTTCGCGTGCAAATATAATTTCGTGCTTTTTGAGGCACTTCACCCTGTCCTAGGCGAAATTTCGCTCGCTCACGTATATTCTAGAAACTTTGGCTCGCACCTCGAGTCGCCATTCCGCCCTCGCCACGCGGCAAACAGATCGCGAAGTGGAAAGAAACGTCGTCGATGAGACAACGAGAAGCCAGGGAGGAAGAAACAAGGACGGAAAATACGGAAGTTAAAGCATTCATACTTTCGAAAGCTTTCGAAGTATCTCCGTCTCTCTTTAACGCAACGTTACGAACAAGGACGGAAGCACAACCCGATTAACGTTACAGCATTTATTGGAAGAGTCGAGGGTGCAAAAGGGAAGTTCGTGCGAAGGAAAAAAACAGAGGAATATAGTGACGGCAGACGGAACACGTCACACGAGAGAGATTGGTGAAAAGACTAAAAAATGCTGCCGCAGCAAGGGTAGAAAGTACTTGTTTTAATGAGCGATAATAAAGGGGTTGTAACTGTGGAACGCGATGGCACACGAGCGAAGGTGGTTTATCATTTCATTGGCGCAGCAGCGTGTCCCCTCGCGACTCAAGAAAGCGAATCGATCCAACACGTTAATGTATCCCTCGCTGTATCGGAGATATATATCGTGCACGTCGCCGAAAGGCTCTCTTTGAAATTAAGCGCTGCGGCTCGAATGCTATTTACCTTGTTCTCGACGTGTGCTTTCAAGCCATACGCCGATGGTCACTTTTATTGATAAGGCACAAAACACTGAATCAAGAGCGAGCTAAGCAACCACGGTTACTCTGACGTCCGTATCAGCGCGTTACAGGGTGGCGAGCCGACCACGAAGAGCACGCAGGTGGCGCGCTCGTCGGATTTGCAACCCCTCCCTAACGCTCGGGGCGCTGATTTTGAAGGGAGGTTTAGCCAATGCTTGCAACGATTCGAATCACGTTTTTTCCTGTTAATTCATGCGTGATGAATACGTTTGGATGAGTCGTTGAAGTTTTTTCATCGATGAATTAGAAATACGATGTTTTTTTTAAATTTAGTTCTTGACAATTGCGAATTATTGGCATTTGAAAGCGCTGCATTTGCGCACGCGTGTGTATTCTTCATCATATTTCATGGAAAAAGCTGAATTATGTTTAGGAAAAGCAAGAGGGCAGTTATTTTGACTAAAGAAGTACATATATGGTAAACCACCTGTGTCTGGGGATTTTCATGTCGTTATATATGGATGCATAAATTACATTCCCCAAGAATTATATTCCCCACTGGGGAGTTCTAGATGCGAAGGTGGCTCCTTCCTAGGGAAATTTCAAATTGTTTTATAAAGAAAAGTAAATGATGCAAGCCTTGCGTTATGCAATAAAATAATAATATCGAATTATACAAATATCAAAGGGTTGATTTAAGCAATAAGAAATCTTTTCCATGATCTTGTTGTTGAATTCGATCTGTTGTAAACCAAAGACGCTTCGTCTCCTTTTTTTTCATATTCTGTTTTCAGAATATATTTTTTACTGTTCTGAGTTCTAAAAAAAGCGGGTTTAATGAAACACTACAGATTTTTGATATCACTGACATTTCTTTATTTTACAATCATTATTACATCGCAATGAAATTTTTTACATGTTTGATATTCCATTTCTATGTACAGTACATACAATTGGAGTGAGCAATATTTGTGTAAAAATATGCACTTTTTGAAAATATATTTCTTGCCTACAAAACGAGTTTTTATCCAAAAGGCAATTATTATTTAGATTATCGTTAACAATTTTCGGTATTTTGGAGTCTGGGTAACAATTCGTATTAAAATGGAGTACTTTTTTCGCTTGTACATCGAAAAAATATTTTTTACAAACGCTTCTCGTTTTGAATTTCAATATTTTTCTTGCCATTATTATTTCTATTGTTCGTATGTTCTATTGTGTACAAGTCAATCAGACGTGGCATGATAAATTACTTATACGACGTAAAAATTTGTTTCTGATGCAACTTCGAAACCCGATTCACGTCCATTAAAAAGTTGTACTCAAGGTACTTGAATAATTACTTATGAATATTAGTGTTACGTAGAGGAAAGTTCTTAAAACTATCTTACTTTAAGGCATAATAACGCAAGGCACTTGAAATGCATTTTCTTACATCAAAAGTTGCCGATACATCTAATACTTTTTACGTTTTATTACGTATTTATTATCTTTCTCATTAAAATAATGAGCATTGATTAATCGTAACAAATTCAATGCGAAATGTACAAATGTATCATCAGGAAGTTCAGCGCAGGTAAGAATTAATTGGAACTATATGCCGTTATTAAGAAGTGCCACAGCTCAGCACACCGGAGTTTCTTATTATTTTTAGATAAACTAAAAATACTGGGTGCATACATTATAACAAGTAATATTTTCTATAACAGCTACAGCCATAAATAATTCATAACATTTCAAACATTCTATCCGACCAATTGAAAAATGAATACATTCGTTAGGAAATTTTGTACATAGTTTTAAAAAGGATAAGTACAGTTTCCTTTTTTTTATTTAGACACAGTCTTTACTGACTGATTATCAATTCCAATCACATGTATATAAAAAATTGGAAATTATTTTGGTCCTTATTTACTCGGACAAATGTATTCTCTTACCGGTCATTGTAATCTTATTTTTTCAGTACACTTTATCATACATTACGTATCACAGAATAGATTTTGTTCCAAAACCAGGAATTTCACATATGCCTGATAAATATGATTTTTAATCAGTTACGACTTCAATTACTAACACGCATTGTGATAGTTGATCACATGTTGAACAATATAACAAAGTTAAAACATAACAGGTGAGCAAAGTTGGGAAACTAAAATAATTTTAAAATAGCGACTGTTACATGGTAAATCAGTACAGAAAAGATTGGAAACAAAAGGAACAAACCAGCAAACAATGTCTGGAATATTGTTTGTACAGTAACAAAATAATCGAATCCAGAGCGATTTTACCTCAGTAAAGAGTTCGCTTTCATAGAATGAATTTTATTTCAAGGGGGTGCATGTTTGAAAGGATGTAAAAACGATTTTAACAAACCCCGGGATTATTGAAAGACCAAATATTCAAAATCCTTCCACTTCTTTTCCGAAAACCTGGCCCTACTTCGCCATACTTTTTTGGCTTTTCATACCACACACCCCCTTTAATACTAAAAATTCGCATTGCTATTAATCATGACTGCCTTCAACTTGCATATAATATTCCTCTATTAAATACGAAACTCGAGAAAAATGATAATCAATTAAGAATTCTTTATCGCTTCTCTTCAGAATGCAACTTTTCCCGCTTTAACGAAAACCGATTAAAAAAGTAAAGATGATCTCAAAAACCAATTTATAAAAAAGAAAAGCATCGTATCAAATAAAAGAACTTCAAAAAATATTACTAAGCCAACGAAACTTTTCTTGAATCAATATTATATACTGACGAAATTTTTGCGAGATTGATCATCATTCTGTTGAATTCGAAGAGTGAAGAATTGTAACCAAAGATCATTTCCATCGTTGATAAACTCGAGTTACTTTCGCCACGGTGACTTAATTTCTATCCATTATTGGACTAGATCAATAATGTCAATATTTACCAGCAATAGTTTCTTTGCCATTGCGTTGATGAGGCTTAACCCCGTTGAGTTCATCCTGAATTTCTTGAAGACTCTTCCCCTTCGTTTCAGGGAGTATGAAAATCGTGAACACTATGCTCAATATGCAACAAATGCAAAACAGCCAAAACACGGTGTATGATCCGAAAGCTTCCTTGACATTACTAAAGAACTTGGTGATTAGGAAAGATAAGAGCCAGCAAATGCAAACGGTTATTCCAGAAGCTTTGGCCTTCACTTCCGGGGCAAACATTTCTCCCATCACCGCCCAAGGGAGAGGACCCCATCCAATACTGTAGAGGGAAATGAAGACTGCAAGGGACAGTACTGGCAGCCAAGAAATAACGCTGACGTCTGCATATATGTAGTATTTCAGGAAAAAAAATAGTCCTAGCGAGCCCTGCAATTAAGGAGAAATTAGCTTTCGTTTAAGACTTGGGTTTTCGGAGTTATATGCAAGAAAGTATATTTACCGTTGTGAGAGCCGTGCCAACACCAGAAGCGACCAATAAGAACCTTCGACCAAGTCTGTCTACGACTATCGGAGTTACTCCAGAAGCCAATAACTGCATGCAACCAACAACGATTGTAGCTATCTCGGGGGGGATGGAAGAACCAGCGTCTTTGAAAATATCTTGAGTAAACATCAAAACCACGTTTATACCAGTCAGTTGTTGGAAGGAAACCAAAGCGCAGGTTAGCACCAGAGCTTTGAAGTTTGATTTAACCGTGAAGAGGTCTGATAGCTTGGCTTTATTTTTGAAAGCCTCATCGATCACTTCCTGCAAACAACGATTTTTCCAGTCAATTTCCTGATTACCTCTATAATTATACCTGATTTGGTCTGATCAGATCTACCCAGATCTGTTCAGATATCATCAGATCTGATAATCACCAGCAGCCAAATTTACAGTTTGATCTGATTGAGTTTTTTCCGATCAAATTATAATTTAAGTTGCATTGAATGTTGTCCTTTAAATTTTGGAAAGATCAATAATTTAATTAGTCACGAACGCAATTAAATTGTAGAATGATTATTTCGATGTACGCAGTATTAGCATCAATAGCCATATTCTATTATTCAGTATCACGGCAGTCTGTGAATATTAATAAAGCTCTCAAGTTTATTGAGCTGGCACGTGTACCTGTATAGCGTTTTCAAATTAGCATTACTCATTAACAGAACGATTAAAATTCAACATGATGATAGTGAGCATACAAAACGCTTAGTCCAAGTACATGTACCTGCATTTCGTCGGCTTCTTTTTGCACGGCAGATTTGCTCTTGCTGCGTAGCCTGGCCAAGGCGTCGATTGCTTCATCTCTGTAACCTTTACTTAGAAGATAGTATGGGGATTCAGGCATTGTCATGAAGGCTAGTATAAACACCACTGGAATGCAAAGACTGGCTATCCAGAGAACGTTGTACGTTACGTACGGGCCAATAATGTAGGAAAACAGTAAACCGAACGTGATGAATAACTGGAGAAACGATCCCAAAGTGCCCCTGATTGATGTCTGAAATCATGCATCAATTCGATCGTGTGAGAGCTCGCAAATTTAGAATCGGAGAAATTGAAATGCGTGCATTGTGGTTGATTGATTATGCAATCAATTATTTATAACTAACCTCAGCGATTTCGCCGCAGTACATTGGAACGACCGTGAAATCCATGGCCAAGGCACATCCGAAGATGAATCGTGCGGCGTAAAGTTGAGGAACGTCTTTTGCGGTGGCGACCATTATCCATGCAATAATGAAGGGTACTGCGGAAATTAGGATTGTTCGCTTTCGACCGAGTCTGTGAACATATTGGATGTCCAAAGAAATTTATTAGTCACGGAACTAATGAGCATTTTGTTGCTCTTACTCCAGGTTATGATTTGGAATCATTTGAAACAGGAGCCGATAAAGATTTCTTGGGTTCTGAGTTTTTTGCTGTTTTACAAGAATTTCAACAAGATAATTACAAGATTCAACCAATTTTTCGTCGTGATGTTATTGAAAATTGAATTAAATAGACAGAACATCGACCAATAAAGCCTACCAAAATTTTTCTGGGTCGAAAAAGGCGAAACAATTAAAAAAATCAGTTGCTCCCTCGAAAGACAGAAAATGTATGATTCGAGTTCTTGCGTACAATACTTTTTGAAATTAATTAACATTGATTATGCTGAACATAAATTTGTTACTTGAATTCTACTTTGAAAAACCAGAACCGAAACCGGGACCCGGCCGATAATTCATTCGACTCCGTTCCCTGATTTGAAATAAGATTTAGCTAATTCATTCAAATTGATTCTGCTTAGAAAACTGGTTGGTAAATTAGCAAAATGATTGTTCGCGTGAATTAAACGATACGCACTTTTCCCCGAGATAACCACCGATAAAACTGCCTGCGATTGCACCTAGTGACAGGCAACCTGCTATCCATGAATCTTCGTCCACAGTTATTGGTCTCCCTATGGGGTTGTCTTCGGCAACAGGTACCGCTTTTAATTTCGGGGCAATTGGGCTCGTCCATGCCAATACTGATCCGCACGTGACGATAGCTAAATTAGCTGTAATACACGAAATCTTTTTAAATGTTTCCACATTAGAAAATCTATTTATAGGCGTCAATTAAAATACATTTGAGACGCCATAACGGCATTAAAACAATTTGCATCAAAAAAATGTGTAGCTGGATAAAAATTCCGTTACTTTAGAATTCCAAAATTTAATTTTAATTTATTGCATAAACTTGGCGCAAGAAGTTATATAATTAGTTTTATCTGCTGATTAATTGCATTTCAATCACTACGAATTTCAGAGTTTTATATCAGTTTGATTAACTTTCACAGCATAAAGCGGCTGATATCATTTCGAAAAAATTGTTGGCAAAGATTGCTGGTGAAGCAAATTTTCCGGATCGATGATAGTGATTGATAAGCTGACATACGTCACGGGAGGCGCCGTATAATGAAACGATAATCGGATTGCAATGAGCCATTTTATTATCTAATGATACTTCTTCGTTGCATCCAATGGAAAAAATAATATGACTTTTCTTATTTTTTTTCTTTATCCGAGATCAAGTACTCTTCAAAATCAAAGTCGTTTACTGATAATGCATTGATATGAAACGTACATGCACAGTGAGATTTTTATAGGTATAGTTTTTCAATGTCACCTTTCACAGTCATTAACACGCAGACCACATTTGATAAACGTAATTCCAACAACTTAAATTATGAAATTGTAAACAACGTGCAAGTAGTAAAATATTTAATGAACGTAATATTTGCGTATGAATTATGATTCTAGCGTGTAGTTGTTGATTCCGTGCACATATCGCGAGTGACTCGTTGCATCTTTTGCATCTTAATGAGTAACAGCTTCTGTTTTCTGCCAATTTTTCGAAATGATGTGACCTTTCCCAAATTTTTTTGTAAACTCGGCCCGGGACATTTCTTGACGTTTATGACCAGAAAAAACGTTGCAAACTTTGTTTCTGATTCCTTCATTGAATGAATGATAAGAAAACATTAGTTTCGTATTTTTTGTGACACTTTTTCTCAAAATATCACTCAAAAAATGAATAATTTGTATTGATTCATAGAGTTGATCAAGATTGACAGTTTTATTGAATGGCGATGATGAGAGGACTTTATTATCATCGCGGATTATATTCTCGATAAAAGTTACGTAATATGTAATTCCTCGATTATGTGCAATTACTAAATAATTAAATAATTGTTATCAAAAGTTTGAATCCACTGCGAAACGCAATATATTGAATAACATTGTACGTTATTCTATACGAGGAAATCGTATAAATTATTCGTTGGAAAGAAAAATACAAAAAATTTCGAAGGATGCAGTTAATTATAAAATGTACTGTTTCCATGTAATTCGTGTCAAATAGAAAGTTAAAAAAATCCTTGTTCCAGTAACTGATAAACTTGAAAAATGCTGCTTTCCAAGATCTTGAAATACGCACTTCTGGTGAACGATAAATAATAAATAAGTTTCGATAAATATTGACTATTGTTACGACTTTTCTTTAGATAACAAATTTTGTTGCAAAATCACATTGACAACTTCGAAATAATTTATAAGGAATTTTACTCGGAAAAATAAGAATGTAAAGCGTCCGAAAATTCTACAATAAAACCTTAGGTATATATTAAAGTTCGTTTAGTACTGCTTGGAAACCATAAACTAGCTTGGACTCGTCAATTTACTCCAAGGATTATATCAAGAAAAATAATTCTTACTTTTATCGCCGTCATTTCTTATATAACTTTGTAATTTATTTGAGCAATAAAATCTTTTGTCAATTAATACCTTCAACATTATCATGAAATAAAGAAGGTTTTTGTTAATAACCGAACTTTGAAAAAAATCCATTAATTGCTCAGTAAAAACCTCCGAGCACTTCGAATGTTATCTCCGCGCTTACTCGCAAATTGAGCAATTGCAAACACTTTAAACAACTTCCTTATTACCATAGAAAGATCTTCTTTTCTTTACATCCGTGATAGTTAAAATACATTTACGCCGCAACGTTGGCGACGAAATCTTGATTAAAAGTAGCTTTAACTAAATTTAATACTTGAAATGTCTCTCTTTTACCGGCTGAAACTTATTTCTATAATAACAATTTTACACTTTAAAAACCCATTTGCGGAAGATTAATGGATGTTTCAAACCGTAATGATAATTTTTCGTTATGGTTTCTGCGATGGATAAACAAATACCGGAAACATCGTTAAAAAATTCTCCGAGTGACGCGCATTAGGCAAAAAACAGATTCTGTCCTGCAACCGTAAAAAAATGAATGCAAAATATAAATAATAATTAAAAAGTCTACCCAGCCGATATTTTTTTACTTTTTGCAATTTCTGGCAAATAAAGATTGCGTTTGTATCGAACAAATAGCTCGAAATTTAATGGTCGAATACGAGGTATCGATTCTGTTATCATGCATGTGAGAATGCAGATAAAAACGGAATGCACGAAACTTTTAATACTCTGCGTAATGAATTTATCAAATTATCGATAAGTGTGCAAGTTGCGATAATTCGACTGATGGAATTTTTTTAATTTAACCTTTCCGACTTTTCGGCTTTTTGACGGTATAATTGCCATGCATTTGTCAACATATTTTAGTCTAACAAATGTAATCTTTTTAACAAAAACCTAACGTGTGTTAATTATCGTTATTGCCCGCTAAGCGATATTCTCGCATACATAAGTAAACACGTGACTCCGATACCAAATACGAATCAAATTTCCCATTCTGCATGAACAACTGTTACTGATATACCTGCAGTTCGATATTGAAAAAACAATTTCATGGCGTGGATTAACATTGCATTGCATTGACTTCCTTGATATTTCTACGATATTACTTTATCATTTAAACACGATACTTTATCAACTCTTATACAAATGCATGAAATTATCAAATATTTGTACGTTCAGCAGAAATGCTGCGTTTGAATTCATTAATCGCAGTGTAATCTTGGCGACAGAAATGAATATGTATAAAAAGTAAGATATTTTTACTCTTTCTCAAAACAGTTGCTCAATATCGTTTACAAAAGCATTAAAAATGTATCTTGAGTCGGAGAAATGTTCCGTACTTAAAAATTATGACTCTAAAAAAGTTGTAATTTTAATTTCTCGCCACTCTTCGGCTTGTAAATCTTGTCAGTTTCGTCTGTTTTATTTTACTACTTGTTTTCATTCCGACGTTTACTTTATACGAAACTTATGCAACAACTGAAATATTTTTCCACTTGTTTTTTTTTAAATTGCTCATAGAAGTCTGAAAATAAATAAAACGCTCGCCGTTCAGGTGATAATAAATAACAACGCGTATTTCATCAGCTCCATTTTTTAATATGTATTGCGACCAATATTATCCAATTAAATATCTCCAGATAAAGAATTTATTACTCGAATTCAGCTTCGACAGCTTTCTATGCGTTTACGGGCTCCCTTTGATCCGGAAAATTACAAACTATTGTTGCAAAAAAGGAAAACAAAAATCTGTCAAACGAAACTACAGGAAGTGACACACAATTCAAGGACAACTTTCGAGTAATGAGGCCAAGTGCGAGCACTGTCGTTGCACTTATTCACTCGACCGATGATTATTACTGCAAAATTGATTTTGTTCGCGATATTGAAACTGCAACGCATTTTAAACGAGTCAATGTACATCATTTCCCAACTTCCAAATTTGATAAGGCGAAGTGAATATTGGACAAACAAAAGCCCAGGATAATGCATGTGACAATTATGACGGTACAATTTTTCAAAGACGAGTGATGTAATGTCATTAATGTTATTCCGATGACAACTTTCACTCATGATTCGTTCGAATGATGAGGAGTTTTTTTGCTTTATCGAGACTTACCGGCAGATGCTGCCACAAATTGCAGAAACTTCGACCCCTCTTCCGCCATGTCTTGCAATTCAAGAGTTTCGCGGGTCACTGTTTGCGAAGCGCGCGAATAGTATCTGCAGTTCTCCTTCTCTTTCGCCTCGCTTTCTTCCTCCTCCCCCTCCGCCTCTATTTCCTTCGCACGTGCATCGTTTTTCTTATCGGTATTGTCCTGCAAAAGGGTTGTAGGTGACTGTCTTTCTGGAGTAGGACTCGTCGGCACAGGATCATAAGTGTAATTTCTGTAAGGATGCCCCTCTACCGGACTCTCTGAACTGGTGGGGATCATTTTCTCTGCAAATCATGAATCCGTGGTCCTTGTAGTGCGATTTAACATTCAATTCCTGTTCTCTGTGTCATAGACATTACTGGAAGTCTTCGAACTGTTTACTTTGTCTTGGTACAATGCAACTATTTTATTTCTATGAATCAACTTGACAAGTGTTTCTTATTGTTATCATTATCGTTATCATGCATCGATAATCTTTTAGGCGTTGATTTTCTTTGAAATTTGTCTTTGGAATTGGAAGTTTGATTAATTATTGTGATGGTTAATGACGTAGAAGAGTTTTTTTAGTTACAATGTCATCAGTGCACGAGTCTTTGTTCATTTTCATGATTATTTTGAAATCGTGCATCAATTATATTTTCAAGCAACGTGACCTAAGTGCCGGATGAAACAAGGGCACTTGCGTCACAAGAAACGTAAAGCGCGAGTGTCCTTATAACATCCGGCAGTGCAATTGTTCCGCAGATTGAATTACGCTATATAGTTAAGCCATTGTTCTTAACTATTTTGTGTGTTTTTTGATTACTTATGCTTCGTAACCTGCGGTATTTTTCGAATACTTTGTAATTGTTCTGATTTTTACACATTTTCTTCGCATTTTTCATTATTCTTAACTACACATCGTACTTTTGAGGACAGGAATTTGTTAGAATTTGATTTTCTCGATTCTTGAAAATTTACATGAAAGTGAAAGCGTTGCACTGATGACTGGTTGTGAACTGAACTTTTTTTATGATCGACGCGTATTTATAATGTATTTTGGGGTCTTCTAGAAAACCTGAAAACTCATTTGTTTTCGACGTTTTTGATTGATAATTACATAATAATGATTCTCAAAATTTTATGTTTAATGACGTAAAAATGCTATTTTAAGGTAATCCAACATACGATAAAGTTCTCAAATACAAATGTTACGCAGTCATTTCGGCCGTGCAGCATAATTTGTTCTAGGGAATTATTAATCAATTATCTGCATAAACTAGCGCGAGAAACAATCAACGAGATAAATATGTTTATCAATAACCTCAATATGCATGGAGAAGATTAAGTGCAATCATCTTGAACGAAGTAATTTTGGCAATTGACACGAAAATCAGGCCTCTTATTTGCACGAGGCTTTGTAAATATAAAATGTAACAATCGTTGCATATACGATAGGAAACTTTGTGAAAAGCAACCATCTATAGAAATTATTTTCTTTATCGATAATCAAAGTCAATTTCACAATCCATGATAAATCGTCGTGCCCCAATTTCTTTTCTCTGCACAGCAAGCATATTGCTATACCATATTGCGAATAAAATTATTTGCAAATCATGTTGTTTAATTATCCAAATCAAATAAAACGAATTGTTTTATCGGATTGTTATTTTTTTAATTTTTAATATTGTATACGAGGAAATAAACTTAAAGAAAAAATGGTTCTACCTTTTTTACGTATTCACTACAGTTTATAATAATTTTTTTGTATCAATATTGCATTTTCCTGTGCGGAAGGGAAAAAAATTAAAACCCAATAGCAGTCAACATAAAATATGATTGGACGATCAAATGGTATGATACTATTTACCGGAATTCTTATAATTTTTTTCCTCCGTGCAAAGATATCACCATTTTATACCATTTGCACATGTTATCATTTCACATTTTATTTCTGGAAATATTATATTATCAGTAAGGTACAGTCCTAGTTAGTGACGACCTAATGTTCCTTAAAAGTTTAGTTGAGAATCAATTATCGCAATTAGTTACAAAATAATGAATATTTATATTAAAGTAGGATCGGAAAATAATTGTTTTCAATTTTTAATTGATAAACGTTGTCACATTTTTTAGCTGTTGAAATTGACCAGATTTTTTCGACCCAAAAGATATTTTCGCGCTCAACTTCGTCTCAATGAACGGCGATCGATACGAGGCAAAAAAAGTGCATTATTACGGGTTAATTACTGTCATAAAATTCGCTTAATTTTTATGATAAAATGCTTCAATAGAATTACCAATAATCATCGCGGGGCCATGATGCACTCTATTTTGCCTCGAGCAATGATTAAATAGTCCAATTACATTATCATTAGAATAAAATAACACTGAAATCAAATATCAGCAGATAGTTAATTAAATGTATAACAATCAATCTAATTAGCCCTGGCAATATTAGTATAAGGGCTTTAAAATAATGTTTAATCGCCATTCACTGGGTACCCGAAAAACTGGGATATTTACCTTATAATTAAACAACTGAATTAATTTTTTTTGCTCTTCTACCAAACTAAACAAAATAGGCAGTGATTGAAAGATCGCTTTTATGTTCCATTGAATGAGTGAACCGAAATGTAATGTTTAAATAAATTTACTTACAAGGGTCTGTTAGAAGCTAACGACTAAGAGTGTCTAGTTGGTCTATAGTTGCACTAACAAAATTGATAAGATTCATTGCGTGACATGTAATCTGATACAATATCTAGACTTCCAGTATTACCCGCGGTATTGAATTTTTGCAGAGAAAACGAGCGATCTTTATCGAGTAGTAAAAATGGTTTATTTTTCCTGTTCAAGTCTTTTTCATGCGCTCGAGGACTGAAAATATACATCTAATTATGATGGTTGAAAAAGCACAGTTTGATTTTGAATTTGTCTTGTTTGCAAGCAAACAAACCGAGTTTATATAATTTCAAAACTACAAAAACTATTGCAATACTCCGATTACGTGTTTCCGAATTTTTCGTTCATATTTTCAACTAAGTATCTCGTTACGAAATAATTTACTTTTCTCACTTTAAGTCTATTATTGCATATTTCATCGAAGTAATTGCAATGAAGTATTTGTTTCACAGATACTTGGCTGCTAAAGTTCGAGAGAAACATCGAAAAATGTTTGACGTGAATCGTAAAATGCATAACGTAAAACCCTTATTCAAAACG